>SNQJ01S0025576.1:37136-56514 GCA_010110895.2 Picea sitchensis
ATGATATGCTCATTGCAAGCTGAAGCATGGTTGAGATCATTGAGATAAAGACTCAGTTGGACAAGACATTTCAGATGAAGGATCAAGGAGCGACAAAACAAATTTTGGGAATAGAAGTACATAGAGATGGTTATAATGGTAAGTTGTGGTTGAAGTTTAGTGTGAACATGAAACCAATTAATATCCCTATTACTTTCCATTATAAGTTGTCTTCAAGTTTAGGTCATGTGTATAATGAAGAAAAAGTTATGTCTCGTATAGCGTGTGTCAGTTCAGTATGATGTTTGTTGGATGCGATGAAATGGTTAAGACCAAATATTTCACTTTCAGTTGATGTTGTCAGACACATGACAAATTCACTTGTGCTTCACTGTTTTAGAGGCACAAGTGTCTGTAAAAATTGTAATTTAGATTTTGAGAGCTATTATAAATCCATGTAAAACCGAGATGACAAATAAACATAATATCATTGTCCCATGGATGTTTCCCTATATAGAGTTTTACCACATAAAATTACTATGTTAAATTTGTGGAATTTCAATCTTGTTCAATATTTTATTCTTATGCTACAACAATTAATTGGTATTCATGTGGAGGTAACGACTGACAGAACAACCGCCGATAGAATGAGCAGATTCCTCCAACCCTCACACCCAATGGACCCCTTAATTTGCTGCGCACAATAAGAGATGGCACCGATAAGCGCTACCTGCAATACCACGAAAAGATTGAATGTAGTATATATGGCAGCACCAAGGTTGTTATAGCTTCCTTGTAATTGCGTTGTTTGTGCATCCAGAGACCCGAAAAGTGCAATAACTTCGGCACGTACTTTGTTGTCGTGGACGTCGATTTTGATTTTGTAGGGAAATAACAACAGCAGCATCACCGTCGGTAGAGGGCCCCGTTGGTGATCGAGATGGAGATGGCATTGGCGTTGTCGTTGTCGTTGATCTGCCATCATCAGACACAGCAACAACAACACCATTAGTTGCCATGGTATAGAGGGTCCACGGTCGGGGTCGTCCGACGGGGCCTCAATAATTGAGTTGATCTGCCATCATCAAACATTACTATTAACAACATATGACATACCGGTATTGGGAAAGTCGTACGTTAAGTTCATCTATTTTCCGAATATTCTTTATAGAGTATTGTATCTATTATTTATATATATATTTTTAATTATCATTTAAATTTGTAAATGCTGAGTAAAATTTTAATTTTCATTATGCCTAAAGTTGTACATCTATTGACAACGGGCATATTTAATAGGTGTTTAGTGTTTAATAAGTTTTCTATGGACAGGATTAAATATGACTAGAATATTCTTAGTCATCACACAAAATAAATGGCTGTGATTTCAATCATTAACTTCGTAGGTATTATAAAGACATCAGTTTATGTGTTTACTTTTTTACATTTATCTAATCATATTTAAAAATTACATTGATAGCTAAATAATTACCACAACTAAGTGATTAACATAAATTAAAGTATTAACACCAAAGAAATGAAGAGGATTTAATTTACACTTTTATGCCACGATAGTGGGAGTAGTATGACATTATCTTGTCGGTTCACCTTTCTACAACATTATCTTGGCGGTTCACCTTTCTACTGGTGGGCATTTTATTTTACATGCTGAAAGATAAACGAATTAATTTACAAGTTTGAGTAATTCCAACACCACCTGGTATAATTAATTACCGTGAAATACAATTTATGCCACACGAGGAGATTACTATGGATGCCATGTTTATCCTAGCGTTTCATCTCTTCTGGTGGGTGTTTTTTTTATATGTTCAAATATTTTTTTCCGGGGAACTTTAAAGCTTTGGGTTTCTCTTTAGCCATTTTTTTGCTTGTCTTTGATGTCTGATTATAAATCTTTCCGAACAGGCTACAAAAGGCATTGGTATTTGTAGAAGACGCTGGTATTTGCATGTATGTATTAATCTTTTTGAATGTTGTTTTTAGTTTTGGTTGATTATCCATTGAGCATGCTTTTCAAATCTGATCATCTTTTTCCGCTATCTTTTTTGTCATTGGTGCAGCGGATCTCTGAACATGGACGATTTCGCTATCGTTTTTATTATTGGTGCAGCGGATGATTTCTTTATCGTTTTTGAAGGTGAACGCCAAGACCAGCATTATCGTTTATATGCTACTCAAACAAAACTTACAGAGTTATTAATATTTATACTACTCCATATTATATGCTACGTGTAATTAAACTTACAAAGTTATAAATCAAACAAACTTATAGAGTTATGATTTTATCAATTATTTTATAGAAATAAACTGACAAAAAACATCAAAAATCTAATATTTATACTACTCCATATTTATATGCTACTTGCAATTAAACTTATAGAGTTATGAATCAAACAAAATTACAAAGTTATAATTTTATCCATTCTCTTAAAACATAGTGGTAAAAAGATAAAAAAAATGCAATATTTATACTACTCCATATTTATATGCTAATTGCAATTAAACTTACAAAGTTATGAATCAAACAAACTTACATGCTACATAAAAAAACTAATATTTATACTACATATTTATATGCTACTTKCAATTAAACTTACATAGTTATGATTTTATCATTTTTTTTATAGAAATAAAATTGTTGAGTTATGAATCAAACAATCTTACATGTTGTAACGACCCCAACCATTACGACTACAAGCGAAGCAAAAAGTGATTTTTTTTGTTTTTTTAGGTATGAAGGCAACGACGAAAATAGTTGAACCACACAACCTGACGACGACCACACACACGCAGATCAGAAAACAGACAACAACAACTCAACGCACTAGCACAATGAGCAACATGATGAAATATGCGCAAATCAAAAGATAGAAACGACTACCCGCATGACACAAACATGAAAATGCCTATAAGCTAAAGGACAACATCCAAAATCCCGACACAACGACCTCGACGACCAGTCACTAGAACCTCTATGGCGCACAAACCAAACGCATGAAGGCGTTACAACCCGAGCACCAACAACTACAACGAAAAAACACCCACAACGGGTAGCACATACTCCGGCCAAGTTATCATTCGCCTCTATCCATTAGGGCACGCAATGACCCCCTCATCAGGAATCATGTCGTCGCCAGGTGATAGGCGCGACGACAACCATGGTGCAACAACAACTGGACCCTCAACACAAGCTAAAACCAACGTGCTAGGAGATCAAGTTAACTATCTAACCCTTGACGACTAACCCTAGCACCCAATCGACAAGTCAACAAGATGACTATGAATTTTATACAACACAATAATTTCCTTGCGCAGCAAAATCAATTTGTACATATTAAATGATTATTATTAAACAATAGTTCGTTTCAACTATATTCCAAATCTTAATATGAGATAAGTATCTATCGATATCCTTTAAAACTAAAACTACATGAATTTAATTGTTGTCTTTAAGTATAAATTACTTGTCCTTTAATGTCCTTGTCGTATTTTAATTATAAAATTGAAACAGATATAACTATTTTCCTAAGGAGGAGTTCACTATCTAGTTCAGCAATCATAAAACAAGTTTTATAAGGATTACTGAATTTGCTAAAATTTGCCAATAAGAAAATCATAAAAATATTTCTATAAGAAAACCATTAAACAAATTCACATTGTCCCAGACTACTAAAATCATTGTCTCTAATTGAGTTGTTGTCTATCATTGAAATTGTTGTCTAGAATCTTTATACACACATTTATTGCATTTCTAATGTAATTACACACACCTTTATTATTAAAATTGTGGTCAAGAATCTATACGCAACAACCAATACCTCTCTCTAAAACCGTTGTCTATTAATATATAACACGTTGTCCATTAATGAAATAATAATAATAAATACCATTATATTAACACTGTCATATAAAGCACTCATAAACAGGCTATCTATTCCATTCCATAATAACACATACATTCAATTCCATATATAAAACGCAGACATTCAATTCAATTACATTAAAACACAAACATTCCATTCCATGAAAATGAAAACGTAAATAAACGTTGTCACCTATGAATCAATATGCTATCAATCGTTGTCCAAAGCTATTAATGAATTCGCTATTTTCAAAACAGGATTGACCATATAAAAAGGAATTTTAGAAAGAGGTTAGATGTGTATGTTCGTCATGATATAATATCGATGTCTTCGATTATGCATAACACATGTAATAAAAATTGATGTCAATATAATGCATATTCAATACTCCCATATGGTTAATCTTGCATTCAGTATATATTATTTACAAAGTCAGATAGTAATCATTGTGTTTATCATTGGGAATACCCAAACATTAAAAACGAAATGCCCAGGCATGGATTGGCTGAGTTTTATCACTGAGAACACCCAGACATTAAAAACAAAACGCCCAGGCATGGATTGGTTGAGTTTTACCACTGAGAACGCCCAGACATTAAAAATGAAATTCCCAGGCATGGTTTGGCTGGGTTTTATCGCTGAGAATGCCCAAACATTAAAAACGAAATGCCCAGGCATGGATTCACTGAGTCTTATCACTAAGAACGCCCAGACATAAAAAAAAAAAAAAAATGCCCAGACATTGAAATGTTGGGTTTAACACAAAAATTGTGGTCAATAAAAGGGTAAAATCGTAGGCACTTTAAAGACTCATTTCTTAGCCAAAATATAGGTAATCCATGGTCTAATACGGGTAAAAATTTGCTCATTAAAAACACTGTATAAAAGTTACGAAAATCTCTGTGTAAGAAGGACGAATTTGCCATGCAATAAGAATGAAATCGCTGTGCAATAGAAGGCATGAAATGGTGGAGCAAAATCCATCGAAATGCAACACAAAGGGGCATCAAAGGCATTAAAAACAACATGAAATTTCAATCCAAAAAACATATATAATCGCAATAAATATATAAATTAAACACTGTCAACAAATATTCAATCACAGACATAGTATATTCGAAGACACAACATAAATAAGAGCAGACATTAACATATTAAAATGTTGAGCTTTACCGATCAAGGTGTTGGGATTCATCAATCAAAACACATAGTTTTACCAACCAAAACGCAAAAGAAATCAATCACAAGAAAGAGTAAGACCAACCATTCAACCATGAATCAATCAATGTAGAGATAAGTAAGGGTAGATGGCTGGGAAAAAAATTATCCTTCGCTCATCATCCACACACAGAAAAGTAGGGCATTAGAATCTATAGGTCTATAAACACCGAAGTGACGACCGCCGATTCGACTCCTAGCCAACTTCTCATGCATGGACTGATGACCTAGGGATAAGGCATAAGACAAAGCACAAAATCTTCATAATAATCAATAAATCCCACAAAGATAAGTTATTGAAAGAAAAAGTTCAGTTCGCCAAAGGAAATCCATCAGAAACTAACAAGCAAGGGGATTACGATACCATAGGAAGCAGGGGAAAGATAGCGCATGGAAATGAAATCTTAAACAAGCACAAAGAACTGACATGAGTAATTTAAATTCATTGCAAGTAACAATTAAACTAGCGTACCTTAGCCCAACACAATTGCTCAATAGTTTATGTCTCACACGTGCTCCGTCCAGATTTCGCTTGCTGACCGATGAGACCTCACCGGTACCTCCCAGCCAATGCTAGGGGTACTTTTTTTCCCCCTAAGCCCCCCAAGCCACAAAGGGGCCACGCACACTAAACCAAAGAACAACTAGCACCCAAATCGCCTCTCAAGGTCGACCTACCACTCGTTACCCGAGATGGGTATCCTAACTCCCACAAGATAAGTCAGTCAAGAAAAATTTTTAGCAGCGTAACGTTAGACATAAAAGATCAGATCCATATTCCTCCTCCTCCATCCTTTTTATAGAGTTTCTAAGTGATTTCTCTCCCAAATTCCCATTTAATCTATTTTTCATTAGTTTTATTTAGAAAAAAAAAACCTCCCCCATACACATGTCACCCATCCCCCCTAGTTGCACCAGAAATTGATTTCATTAATTATTTAATTACTCCTATTTCCCTCACCCACCAAAAAACATTCCTAAAAACACTCCTTGGTGTCCCCATATTCCCTTACACATTTTAAATGACTTACGCCTTTACTAAATTCCTAGTTGAGTTCATAATTAGAAAGTTCTTAAAGGCAAGATTCCTTACTAAGTTAGTCATTGAGCTTTTTCCTTACGTTTCCCTTTTTTTTATGTTTCCCCTTTTTCCCTTAGTTTCCTATTTCTTTTAAGTTTCCCTCTTTTCCCTTTTTATCTAAAACTCAAATTAGCAAGTGTAGAAAAACCACCTTTTACCCCTTTTTCTTTTTAATTAATAAAATTTAATTAGCATATGAAAAAAACAATCATTTCCCTTTTAAAATTTTAATCCCCCAAAGTAATTTTTTTTAATAAATTAATTGAATTTCTTACCCCCTTCTCGTCACATGTTTAATTGTGATTATTATTTTTGACCACAAGTGTCACTTAAACCTAGATTTTTAATTTCACTAGGGTGGGCGACATTTTTACTAAGATTTTTTTTTTAAAAATCTTACTTGACACATCATTCATTATAAGGTCATCTAGGTTTATTCACTTATTAGTTAAAAATGCGACGTGCCCTTCAGGATGCACTAGGTGCTCCAAGGGTGCCACTCGCCTCCTTCTATTTTCATTGTGCAACGTGCCCTTTAGGATGCACTACGTGTTCCAAGGGTGCCACTCGCCTATTTCCGTTTTCATTGTGCGATGTACCCTTCAGGATGCACTACGTTCTCCAAGGGTACCATTCGCCTCTTGACTGAATTGGTAGACATCAAAAACCCCTGGATTCAATACTCTGTCAGGTGATCTTGTGGGAGACTAAGGACCTCTAAGGAATAAGGCCCCTTTCTTATTGTGCGCCCCTTAGAATCATTGTGAGAGACTGTCGCAGTCTACCATCATGACATCGTGGGTCTTCTCAAATGAGGTAATCGTTAACCTACAGTTCGAGCCATGGAGAGAGTGCTAGTAGGCTGTGGCAGGGATGTTGTCCACACCTCTCCCTCAAAGTCTCTAGTTATCATGCGTGACGCCTCTACTCCACATGTGAGTCTGGTCGACAAGATATTTTCAGCCTGCATCATCAAAAAATATTGTCAACAATAATAATCAACCCTCATAACATCTAATCATGTGTACATATATCATATCACCAACAATCAAACCCTAATAGTACACTCCCTGACTCAATCCAGAGTCCAAGGGGTTTCATCGATGCCTCTACATCCTTGAGGTCCAAAGTCCTGCACACTCAGGAGAACCCAATCAATAACACCTTTCTATGTAAACACACAAATTAACATATCATCATATCCATAATGCCTCATAATCATAATTAAATGGCAAATAGAATAATCGTCTGGATCACTTGCAAACAAGTGTCCTCAAAGAATAAGTTTGCTCAGTCTGCGCAAGAGCGGGATGTTACATACACCCCCTCTTGGTCTAGACTTCACCCTGAATTTTCACAATATATAAGTACAAAAATAATGTGTATCATAGTATCATAAGTCTATCTATCAAACAAAAATGGAAAATGTTGGCACATATCATATGCGTCCTCCCAGTTCGTTGAGTGCAGACTATAGTTGTCCCACTGGACGTTGACCTGATCTACTATTCGACGTCGTAGTTGTCGAATGCGATGATCCAGGATGTGGATCATCTTAGCCATGAGCATGCCCTCATCAGATACCTCCAAGGAACTCATGTCAATAACATGTGTAGGATCACTAATATAATGTTACAAAATAGATACATGAAAAACATCGTTCATACGCCTCAAAGAATCAGGGAAGGCTAGTCGATAGGCCACGGGCCCCTTCTTCTCCACAATCTCGAAAGGTCCCACGAACCTAGGAGAGAGTTTATCACCCTTTCCAAACTTGATCGAACTCTTATGCATTTTTACCCGCAAGAAGTCTCGATCACCAACTTCATAACTACAATCAACACGGTGCACATCGACATAACTCTTTTGTCGATCTTGCACTTCTTTGATCCTTTATCTTATTGTTTTCATTTGATCTTCCATTTCTTGGATCGCTTCTATTCCCACCAAGACCCTATCCTCAAGCTGATCCCAACTCAAAGGTATGTGACACAGTCACCCATAAAGAAACTCCAAAGGCGCCATCCTAATGGTGCCTTGATAACTGTTGTTATATGCGAATTCTACCAGTGGCAAGAATTCTTCCCAGCACTTATGTTGGTCCATCACGTACATGCACAACATGTCTTCCAAGATTTGGTTTGTTCGTTCGGTCTGCTCCTCTGTCTCCAAGTGATACGCAATACTAAAGTTAAGTTGGGTTCCCAAGACCTCTTGGAAACTAGTCCAAAACCATTCAGTAAACACCGATCCTCGATCAGATATCATCCTCTTAGGCACGCCATGCAGCCTCACAATCTCACTGATGAAAAATCTAGATATGTCAAGTGCCTGATACATCGTATGGATAGGAATAAAATGAGCACTCTTCGTCAGAGTGTCAACTAACACAAAAATTGAGTCCTGTCTCCTTGTTGTCAGTGGAAATCCAACAATGAAATCCATTGAAATGACCTCCCATTTCAATTTCGGAATAACGTGTGGTTGTAGTAATCCCGTTGGATGTCTATGTTCAGCCTTCACCTGTTGACATTCTAGACATCTGGCCACATAGTTGACTATGTCTGCCTTCATTCCTTTCCAAAAGAATAATGGTTTAAGGTATGCCATCATCTTCGTGACTCCTGGGTGAGCCATGTACACTGCTCTGTGAGCCTCATTTAGGATCAAACCCCTCAACTTGTCATTGGTGGTACGTAAATTTGATTTTTAAATCTCAATAATCCATCGTCGTCAAACGTAAATCCTTCAAATCTTGGTACCATCATTGTGTTTTGTCCGATAAAATCCTTGATCTCTTTGTACCAGTCATTGTCGCGTTGTAAAGTTATAATCTTTTCACGTAGATTCGTCTGAAGAGGCAACACCGAAAATATGGGTGGTCTTCAACTCAATGAATCTTCCACTCGGTTCACTTTTCCTTTTATGTAAGTGATCTCTAAATCGTACTCGCTAAGCAATTCCGACCAACGTCGTTGTTGCACATTCAGGTAGCTTTGCGTAAAGATATGTTGTAGTCCACAGTGGTCCGTTTTTAGTTCAAATTTTCATCCAATAAGGTAGTGTCTCCAAATTATCAAGGCATATACAATGGCTAGCAACTCCAAATCATGCGTCGCATAGTTCTCCTCATGCCTTCTCAACTTCCTTGATATGTAATCGATCACTCAACCGTCTTGCATCAAGAGTCCGCCTAAACCTTCCTTGGATGCGTAAGTGCATACCAAGAAGTCCACGTCCATGTCAGGGACATTTAGTATTGGTGTTGTTGTCAACATCTCTTTGAGCCTCCGAAAGGCTTCCGTGCATTTCTCGGTCCAAACAAACTTCTTGTTCTTCTTCTGCAATTTCGTGATCGGATTTGTTATCTTCAAAAATCCCTCAATGAACCATCGACACTATCCTACTAAACTCATGAAGCTATGCACTTCTGGTACATTCGTCGGTGTAGGACATTCCATAATAGCCTTGACCTTCGCTGGATCCAGGACAATACCTTCATCGGAGATGACATGCCCTAAGTAGTGAATCTTTGATTGATAAAACGAGCATTTAGACAATTTACCATACAATTTGTTCTCTCGCAGACACTATAGTACCAAGCGTAAGTGATCGTCATGATCCTCCATCATCCGAGAGTAAATAAAAATATCGTTAATGAATACTTGGATGAACTTGTCCATGTACTCGTGGAACACCCCGCCCATCAAAATGATAAATACCCCTGGGGCGTTCGTTATTCCAAATGGTAAAACAGTAAACTCATAATGTCTAAACCTTGTCTTAAAGGCGATCTTAGGGACATCATCCTCCTTGATCCATAACTGGTGATACCCTGATCTCAAGTCAATCTCGGAAAACACCGTCGCACCCTTCATCTGATCAAACAGATCATCAATCCTTGGCAACAGATATTGATTCTTGATCGTTTCCTTATTCAATTGAAGGTAGTCAATGCAGAGTCTCCACGACCCATCCTTATTTTGTATGAAAATAACAGGCACACCCATGGTGACACACTTGGACGTATAAGTCCTAGGTCTAGTAACTCCTTCAGTTGTATTCTCAAATCCTGTAACTCCGTGGTCAACATCTGATAAGGCATTCTAGCTATCGGTTCAGTCCCCAGTTTTAGGTCTATGGTAAACTCCAATTCCCTCTCCGGAGACATCCCAAGTAACTCCTCTGGGAAGATATCCACAAACTCTCTCACCACTGGAAGGTGTTCTAGACCTTCTGTTACTCCCGTTTCATTTAACGCAAGGATAAGATAAATATTACACCCGTTGCGCATGCTCTTCCGTAGTTGCAAGGAAGAGATGAACCTCGGGGAAAATCCCTGGTTCCGACCTACAATAATGCGTCTATGTCCCTCATCATCGACCAAGATCAATTGTTTCATCCTACAGTTGAGTATCACCTCATGCGATTCCAACCAGTCCATACCGATCACGAATTCATAAGATCCTAAGATCGTGACGTACATGTTAGCCCTGGTGAAAACTCTCCCAGGTTAAGGGCACAACCCATAACCTTCCCTCCAACCTTTTGTTTGTCTCCCAAAGCCATCTCTACAAAGCTAAACTTATCCTATTCAACTGCCTTTACCTTAATCCTTTTTAGCGTTGAACCAGAAATGAAACTCTCGGTAGCACCGGGATTTATCAAAATACTAAGGGTCTGGTCAGAGACGGTACCTGACATCTTGAGCATAGTCGACTGACGCTCTTCCTGGCAATTATTCACTGCTGCATGAATCCGATGGGCCTTGCCTAAATATCCCACGGTAGTGGGTCCGGTTGATCTAGACGCTCTAGTCCTCTCCCATGGGCAGTCGTGCTAGTATTGTGGCTCCCCACATGTCCAACACCCCTTCTTCGGCCCAGTACTCCTGGTACCTGAAGTAGAAGTTGACGGCCCACTGACATGGAATCCTGGTTTTTTCGACTGAACAAGCCTAAACTACTGTTGCTAATGTCCTGGTCCCCAGTAAAGATTTTGCTGCTGAGGTGTTGGTCGTCGAGGTGTAGTGAAAGAGGATCCTCTCTAGAAGCCACGATATCCTGATGTCTTTCTAGTTGGTGTCTGATGCTGTAGCGCACCAAATGACACATGCCCTACTGATCTCACTGGAGTCCTGCTCTGAGCCCCACTGATAAGCTCCTCCTCCACTATGAGCATCATTTGAATGACATCATGCACGGTTCGTGGAATCAGAATCTTAACCTTTGCACGAATGCTGACATTAAGGCCAAACAAGAACATGTTGACCTTAAGTTTGTTGGTATTAATGTGCGAAGCATACCGAAGCAACTCCATAAAACAGGCCTCGTACTCGAGCACCATACGACTGCCCTGTTGCAAGGCGTTGAAATCATTGAGCTGACACTCGATGAATTCCTCTGATAGGTACCTCTCTTGGAACCGTTCCTCAAACAATTCCCATGACATGTCTTCGACACCCATATTCAATTGTGGCAGGAGCATATTCCGCCATAGAAGAGTGCTCCCCTTCAGTTGAAAGACCTCCATGCAGACCTTCATGTTAGAGGTATAGTCGCAAAGTGCAAAGCACATCGCCATATTCTCCAACCATGCCTCGATGGCTGCACTGTTTGGGGCACCAAATAACTCAAGAAATTTGACCTTCTCAAGTTCGCAATGAATGCTACCAGTACCGACCGGAGTGCGTGGTGGACCCTCAGGGGGTGTCAGCGCACTGGCCTCATCTCTGTCCAAACGGTTGATCAGTGCCTCAGATATCCACTGAAAATACCTCATCAGCCCAACCACATCACCCACCACTATTTGTTCTTTCCTCACAACATTTTCATCTCCCTGGGGGTTGCACCTCTCAGGCATGGATGCTACTAGAGGCATCATGCCTCCTCCCCTAGAACCCCGTCATCTGCCTCCGTGGTGTCCTCTAACGATGATTACCTACAGGAATAAAAATCAACTTAATCAGCAACCTTATAATCAGAAATCAAATCAACGGAAGCCATAGTGATCCCAAGTCGTGGGTTGAACCTCACTTTGATACCATATGTAACGACCCCAATCGTTACGACTACAAGTGAAGAAAAATTTGCAATTTTTTTTTTGTTTTTAGGCAAGAAGGAAACAACGAAAACAGTTGAACCACACAACCTAATGATAAACACATGCATGTATATCAGGCAACAGACAACAATGACTCAATGTACTAACTCAACGAGCAACTGGGCAAAACATGCACAAATCAAAAGATAGAAACGACTACCTGCTCGACACAAACATAAAAACATCTACAAGCTAAAGGAAAAAATCCACAATATCGACACAACGGCCTCGACGACCAGTCACTAGAACCTCTATGGCACGCAAACCAAACGCATGAAGGCATTACAACCCAAGCACAAACAATAACTACAACGAAACAATGCCCACAACGGGTAGCACAAACTTTGACCAAGTTATCATTCGCCTCTATCCATTAGGGCACGCAATGACCCCCTCATCAGGAATCATGTCGTTGCCAGGTGATAGGCGCGACAACAACCGTGGTGTAACAACGTAACTGGACCCTCAACACAAGCTAAAACCAATGTGCTAGGAGATCAAGTTAACTATCTAACCATTGACGACTACCCCTAGCACCCAATCGATAAGTCAACAAGACAACTATGACTTTTATACAACACAACAATTTCCTTGCGCAACAAAATCAATCTGTACATATTAAATGATTATTTTTAAACAATAGTTCGTTGCAACTATATTCCAAATCCCAAGATGAGATAAGTATCTAGCACTATCCTTTAAAACTAAAACTACATGAATCTAATTAATGTCTTTAAATATAAATTAGTTGTCCTTTAATGTCCTTGTCGTCTTTTAATTATAAAACTAAAACAAATATAAGTGTTTTACTAAGGAGTTCTCTATCTACTTAAGCAATCATAAAACAAGTTTTATAAGGATCACTGAATTTGCTAAAATTTGCCAATAAGAAAATCATAAAAATATTTCTATAAGAAAACCATAAAACAAATTCACGTTTTCCAACACTACCAAAATCGTTGTCTCTAATTGAGTTGTTGTCTATCTAGAATCTTTATACACACATTTATTGCATTTCTAATGTAATTACACACACCTTTATTATTAAAATCGTGGTCAAGAATCTATATGTAGCAACCAATACCTCTCTCTAAACCCGTTGTCTATTAAAATATAACATGCTGTCCATTAATGATATAATAGTAATAAATACCATTATATTAACACTGTCATATAAAACACTCATAAACAGGCTGTCTATTCCATTCCATAATAATGCATACATTCAATTCAAGACATTCAATTCCATATATAAAACACATACATTCAATTCAATTATATTAAAACGTAGACATTCCATTCCATGAAAACACAGACGTAAATAAATTTTGTCACCTATGAATCAATATGCTATCAATCATTGTCCAAAGCTATTAATAAATTCGTTGTCTTCGAAAAAGGATTGACCATATAGAAAGGAGTTTTAGCAAGAGCTTAGATGTGTATGTTCGTCATGATATAATATCGTTGTCTTTGATTATGAATAACACATGTAATAAAAATTGTTGTCAATATAATGGATATTCAATACTCCCATACGGTTAATCTTGCATTCAGTATATATTAAATGAAGACATATAGTAATCATTGTGTTTATCATTGGGAACGCCCAGACATTAAAAACAAAATGCCCAGGCATGGATTGGCTGATTTTTATCACTGAGAACACCCAGACATTAAAAATGAAACACCCAGGGATGGATTGGCTGAGTTTTATCACTGAGAATGGCCAGACATTAAAAACAAAATTCCCAGGCATGGATTGGTTGAGATTTATCACTGAGAATGCCCAGACATTAAAAACGAAATGCCTAGGCATGGATTCGCTAAGTCTTATCACTGAGAATGCCCAGACATTGAAACGTTGGGTTTAACACAAAAATCATGGTCAATAAAAGGGTAAATTCACATGCACTTTAAATACTCATTTCTTAGCCAAAAGATAGGTAATCCGCAATATAATACGGGTAAAAATTTGCTCAGTAAAAACGTTGTATAAAGGTCACAAAAATCTCTGTGTAAGAAGGACAAAATCGTCGTGTAAGAAGGACGAAATATTTATGCAATAGAAGGCACGAAATGGTGGAAAAAAATCCATCAAAAAAATACACAAAGGGGCATCGAAGGCAATAAAAACAACATGAAATTACAGTCCAAACAACATGTATAATCGCAGTAAATATATAAAGTAAACACTGTCAACAAATATTCAATCGCAGACATAGTAGATTCACAGACACAACATAAATAAGCGCAGACATTAGCATATTAAAATGTTGAGATTTATCGATCTAGGTGTTGGGATTCATCAATCAAAACACAGAGTTTTACTAACCAAAATGCAGAAGAAATCAATCATAAGAAAGTGCAAGACCAATCGTTTAGCCATGAATCAATCAACACAGAGATAAGTAAGGGTAGATGGTTGGGAAAAAAATTATCCTTCGTTCATCATCCATGCATAGAAAAGCAAGTCATTAGAATCTATAGGTCTATAAACACCAAAGTGACGACCACCGATTCAGTTCTTAGCCGACTTCTCAGGCATGGACTGATGACCTAGGGATAAGGCAGAAGACAAATCACAAACTCTTCATAATAATCAATAACTCCCACACAAATAAGTTATTGAAAGAAGAAGCTGGGTTTTCCAAAGGAAATCCATTAGAAAACAACAAGCAAGGGGATTACGATACCATAGGAAGCAAGGGAAGATAGCACATGGAAATGAAATCTTAAACAAGCATAGAGAACTAACATGAGTAATTTAAATTCATTGCAAGTAACAATTAAACCGATGTACCTTATCCCAACGCAATTTCTCAGTAGTTTTTGTCCCATGCGCGCTCCATCCATCTTCCGCTTGCCGATCGATGAGACCCCACTGGTACCTTCCAACCAACGCTAGGGGTACTCTTCTTCCCCCTGAGCCCCCCGAGCCGAAAAGGGGCCACACACACTAAACCAAAGAGAAAATAGCACCCAGCTCACCTCGCAAGGTCGAGCTACCACTCATTACCCGAGCTGGGTATCCCAACTCCGACAAGATAAGTTATTCAAGACAAAAATTTAGCAGCGTAACGTTATGCATAAAATATCAGATCCATATTCCTCCTCCTCCATCCTTTTTATAGAGTTTCTAAGTGATTTCTTTCCCAAATTCCCATTTAATTTATTTTTCATTAATTTAATTCAGAAAAAAACCTCCCCCATACACATGTCACCCATCCCCCCTAGTTGCACCAGAAATTAATTTCATTAATTATTTAATTACTCCTATTTCCCTCACCCACCAAAAAACATTTCTAAAAATTCTCCTTGGTGTCCCCATATTCCCTTACACATTTTAAATGACTTACACATTTGCTAAATTCCTAGTTGAGTTCATAATTAGAAAGTTCTTAAAGGAAAGATTCCTTACTAAGTTAGTCATTCATCTTTTTCCTTATGTTTTCCTTTTTCTTTATGTTTCCCCTTTTCCCCTTAGTTTCCTATTTATTTTAAGTTTCCCTCTTTTCCCTTTTTATCTAAAACTCAAATTAGCAAGTGTAGAAAAAACACCTTTTACCCCTTTTTCTTTTTAATTAATAAAATTTAATTAGCATATGAAAAAAACAATCATTTCCCTTTTAAAATTTTAATCCCTCAAAGTACTTTGATTTTAATCAATTAATTTAATTTCTTACTCCCTTCTCGTCACATGTTTAATTGTGATTATTATTTTTGACCACAAGTGTCACTTAGACCCAGATTTTTAATTTCACTAGGATGGGTGACATTTTTACTAGGGAAAAAATTGTTTTTAAATCTTACTTGACACATCATTCATTCTAAGGTCGTATAGTTTTATTCACTTATCAGTTAAAAATGCGACATGCCATTCAGGACGCACTAGGTGCTCCAAGGTTGCCACTGACCTCCTTCCGTTTTCATTGTGCGACGTGCCCTTTAGGATGCACTACGTGCTCCAAGGGTGCCACTCGCATATTTCTGTTTTCATTGCACGATGTTCCCTTTAGAATGCACTACATGCTTCAAGGGTTCCACTCACCTCTTGACTGACTTGGTAGACATCAAAAACCCCTACAGTCAGTACTCCATCAGGTGATATTGTGGGAGACTAAGGGCCTCTAAGGAATAAGGCCCCTGCCTTATTGTGCACCACTTAGAATCATTGTGAGTGATTGTCATAGTCTGTCCTCATGGCATCGTGGGTCTTCTTGAACTAGGTAATCGTTAACCTACAGTTCGAGCCACGGTGGGAGTGCTAGTATGTTATGGCAAGGCTGTTGTCTATACCTCTCCCTCAAAGTCTATGGTTATCGTATGTGACCCCTCTACTCCACATGTGAGTCTGGTCGGCAAGCTATCGTGAGCCTGCATCATCAACAAATCATGTCAACAATAATAATCAACCCTCATAACATCTAATCAGATGTACATATGTCATATCAACAACAATCAAACCCCAATAGTACACTCCCTGACTCAATCCAGAGTCCAGGGGGTTTCATTGATGCCTCTGCATCCTCGAGGTCCAAATTCCTACACACTTAGGAGAACCCAGTCAATAGCACATGTCTATGTAAATACACAAATTAACATATCATCATATCCAGAATGCCTCATAATCATAACCAAATGACCAATAGAATAATAATCCGGATCACTTGCAAACAAGTGTCGTCAAAGAATAAGTTTGCTCAATCCACGCAAGAGAAGGATGTTACACATGCTAATTGCAATTAAACCTATAAAGGTATGCATCAAACAAACTTACAAAGTTATGATTTTTTCAATTATTTTATAGAAATAAAACTGATAAAAAACAGTCTCAAAAGAAAAAAGAAAAAAAATAATATTTGTACTACTTCATATTTACATGCTTGTTGTAATTAAACTTACATAGTTATGAATCAAACAAATTTACAGATTTATGAATCTAACAGGAAAACATTGAGTTGTCGAGTATATGCTAGTTGCAATTGAAGTTACAAAGTTATCAATCAAACATACAAGAGTTGAGTTGTCGATGGAAAATTAGAGGAGTTCCATATTCATCTCGACATGAAAATCACTGAAACCCCAACACAAAAATCAAACCATGATTCGTATTGGAGAGACCATAATTAATGGAAGTACTTTGTGGTCGAAATTATATAGAGCGAGACAAGTTGCCAAAAGAAATTTCATCATCTCTTTGGTAGTTGAATGGCTGTAACTAGCAACAACCACTTTATAAAAGTGGTTGATATACGTTGATCAGTGTCATTAGTTTGGAAAGGTGAAAAATGGCGTTGATCGACATATATCAACCACTTTTATAAAGTGGTTGTTGCTAGTTGATGAGTGACATGCCTTTGGGACCACCATTAATATATTAATACATAATTAATTTATTAATTAATTATTACATTAATATTATATTAATGTATGCAAATTAATGAGATCTATTAATGTAGTGTATTACATTAATGTAATAGATAATAATAATGTATAAATTTAATCTATAAATTAAATTATTATGTTACATTAATGTGTAATGTAGTTGATTGATACATTAATAGTGTCATGTATTAATTAATTAATAAATTTATACATTATTAATTAATACATTGCTAAAATATTAATACATTAATAATGTAATGATACATTGATGTATTGTATTAATGTAACACATAAATTAAAATATTAATTTTCATTAATATATATTTAGTAATTTATTAATTGAATGATAAATTAATAATGCAATGTATTAATTAATTTATACATTAATGTATAATGTAAGGTATATTATTCAATTAATACATTAATACATTAATTAATTCATACATTAAATACATTATTAATAATGTATTTATTAGTATTATTAATACCCTAAGATATTAATATTTATATTTATATTAAAACATTAAATTAATACATTAAAAAAAGTATCAATACATTATTAAAGTATTAATACCTTCATAAATACATTATTAAAGTATTAATACATTATAATTACGCCGAAAGGCGTATACCTATTGGCAATGGGCACGATTAATGACCTTTTAATCTAAAATTCTAATCTGATGGCTAACAATTGAAGATGTTGGCATATTCTTAGTCGTCCTCCCAAATCAATGAATGTGATTTACTCTTCATAACTTCCTTGTATTTCTGAATGCATCCGTTAACCTGTTTACTTTTTAACATTTACCTAATCATATTAAGAAATTACTGTAGCACCATATAATTGTCACGTTTAGATTATTAACGAACACTACTTCAACTTCCTCCTCAGTTGTCCGTGCGTCTCAGTTGTCCGCGCGTTTCATATTCGATGGCCGACCCACCTATTGCATGAGCATGGAGCGTTTCATTTTCGAGCGTGTGTGTCCAAGAGGAATCCATGTCCGCATTATACATAGAGACATCAAATGATATAACTGGCACAATCGCTAATTACCAGCCGATATCTTTCGGCGTTCTCAGCTGCGAGTTAGCGGCTATGCTAGTAATGTATTAACTCATTATTATAAATGTATTAATAAAACACTAACAAATGCATTAAGTATTAAATTGTAATAGTATATAAACTCATACTTTAATAATGTATTATTAATATCTTACCTTATTAATGTATTAATACAGTATTTATACATTATAAATAATACATTAATAAGGTAATGATAAAGTAATACATTATTATAAAATAATTATATATTATTATTATTAATCCATTATTATACAATAATAAAATAATACATTGATAAGGTAAAATAATACATTGATACATGAATAAAACATTCATACATTAAAAATGTATTAAAGTAATAAAAAATACATTAAACTATTATATTAAAGTACTAATACATTAATAAAATATTTATACAATAATAAAGTAATACATAAATTAATAAGGTAATGATACATTAATAAAACATTAAAAATGTATTTAATTTATAATAGTACATTAATATATTGAAATAATAAAGTAAAAATACATTAATAATACATTATTACATAAATATAAAACATTGACCATCACCATCACCATCACCATGATGATGACGATGGTTCAAAGCGATAGTTTATGCTTGACCATCATGATAGTTAACTCCAATTGATGATGACC
>SNQJ01S0025576.1:70544-98446 GCA_010110895.2 Picea sitchensis
ATATTTGTTTTATTTTTTATAATATAATAAATTTATTATTTATCATGAATATTTTGTATAGGGTATTTACATGTCAAGAAGATTTATAGTTTTATTGACATTGTATTGATTATGAGATACTTTGTGATAAATATTAATATTTTTTTTAGTAATTTATATATATATATATATATATATATATATATATATATATATATATTCTAATATAATAAATTTATTATTAACATGACACTAACAAAAATATTTATAATTTTATTGATATTATATTGATTATGGGATATATAAATATCAAGAGGTAATAGAGAAATTTACAAGTAATTGTGTTATTTTTAGTATTCTATTTCAAAAATATAAAAACAACAAGAGATTATCTTTACATTTAAATTTGTTTATGATATATGAAATTTAGAAGGAACAATAAAATATTTGATTGCCATCCATGGCAATGAGCATTAAGTAGGGTTTCAAAACAACATGTATCTTATACAAAGTGGGAATAATGGAATTTTTTATGACAATTAACATGAAGTAGGGATTCAAAACATGTATTGTTTATAAAATAATAATTACTAGGGTGAGTTTATTGATTTTTACCAATAATATATATCTTAGAAATCAAAAACCATATATAATAAAAGCATGTAAATCTTTGCAATCAAGGATAATATATTGTAAATTTATATGAAAAATCAAAAGGTTTAGAAAGCAATTTAAGTAAAGAATGACAAATATAAATAAATGTTGTAATTTTTATCTTTCTAAATGTTTGTCTAGAACAATTATATATTTTTGTATTTTAAAATGTTTGTCTAGAATTTATTTTTGAAACAATAAGAACATTAAAAAAAAATAGTTCATTCCTACATAATTCATCCTAATATATTTTTTAAAACTATTTTTTAAATAGAATTTACTACTTTATTTTCATATATTTTCAATTTTGTTGAATACTCAAATTATGTAATTCTAATATATATTCCGTTGCCATGTTTTATACTAAAATAAGATTATTACAAATTCCTACATAGTTCATCCTAATAATGTCATTAATGAATGAGATTATGTGTAAAACTATTTTTTTATACAATTTACTACTTTATTTTCAGATATTTTCAATTTTGTTGAATGCTGAAATTATGTAATTTTAATATATATTCTATTGCCATGTTTTATACTAAAATAAGATTATTAATAGATGGCATATTTTCAATTGTTTTGTTGATGCAGGGGAAAATTTGAAAATGAATTCATTTCAAATATAAGATTTGATAATATGAAAAAAAAAAGTGGGTTCATCATAAATTTTTTAAGGAATATTTACATTTTTCTTAGTCATTTCTATTTCATATTTGTTTTTGTTTTCTATAATATAATTAATTTGTTATCACCCATGAAGTGTAGACCAGTTGGTTTGGGTGGGATCCATTTGTGGTCTTATGGGGAGCAGTTGAAGTGGGAGCCATTTGTGGCAGAATAAAACTAAGGATATACAAATTTTATTCATATACATTGTGAATAACTATGTCAAATTTGATTTTTTCTAACAATGGTATCTTATTTTTCCAACAAAATATAAGGTATCTTAATGATGAAATTTTATTCCAAAAACTTGTATACTTGTAGAGAACCCGTTTTTCTTGTGTTATGTATTTTTTGGAAATTTTTAATATTAGTTTTATATTGTTTTAATATTATCAAAGTCAATATCCCTGAAATTACAACGTCTTTTGTTCTTGCGGGCTAAGAGGGTCTTAACATGATCAAAACTTGGGAGGATTGGTATATCTCCCTGAACTTTGTGGAGTTGCTAGATAATCTTCTTGAAATTATCAAAGGGATCAGGGATCACCCTCAGTGGATTTGCCAGGTAAGTTGTGTGAAAGAAGGCTTTAGATAAAGGATTATTGAAAAAGTGTCGTTCGAGGAAGATTGAACTAGTGTTCCCCGACAACGGCACTAAAAATGTTAACACACAATCTATACTTGCCCAAATCCCAAGGCAAGTGAGAGGAAATTGGCGTAACAAGGGGGTGACCTATCACTGTCACCTTAATAGGAAACCCCTTTCTGTTTAGGAGTATGTTAATATTACCCCAAGAGAGACGTCCCTAGTGACCTAAAGGGATGATGAAGCTAAAGCAAGGATACAAAGATACCCCCCTCTCATTGGTCACTTAAGTCAAAAGGTATTATGTCTTAAGGGATGAAGACAATGTAATGGATGAAGTATACCTACCCAGAACAAGACAACAAGCAAAAAATATGGCAGTTTCAAGTACAAAATGATATTGGTGCTTCAATAAGACAGTAAGCCACCAAAATGTATGCTAGATGATATAAAATTGCAGCAAAATGAAATTTTACAACAACAATAAGTATTTTATAACAGTTGCAAGAAATGTGGCTCTAAATTGCTTGAAAAGACAATGAAAATATAGTCTTTACTAGGCAGAATGGTAATTCATTGTCACAAGCTAATTTAGAAGTGTTTAGCCAGCATTAATGTAGTTTATGCAAAAAATATTGTTACATTAATATGGTTGTAACAATGATCTATAACGACAACAAGTAAATTAGTTATCTAGGCTAGGTTAGAGTTAGTTTTAGTTAGTGAAAGCTAGAAAGTTCAAGGTTTGAGTGTTGGCTTGATCTCTCTACAAAAAGGACTGTAAGGACTAGTGCCTTTAAAGGGTTATGGAGTCAAGAGTTCAACAACATTAATTTGGATTAAGCAACAAATTATGTTTATCCAAGTAAAAGATGAATCTTAGAAGAGTAGTAACTGAAGTCTTCTTAGGATTCAATCTTTGGGGAGTTGAGCTAGTACAGAGTAGGCACTTCTAGGCCCTAGTGGTTTTTCTCCTTCATAGATAATTGAAGAAATATTTAGATGAAACCACAATTGATCAATACCTCTAAAGAGATATCACTTTAGGGATTTAGATGCTTGTCAATATACAAAAATTATGCAAATTCTAGCAATTACAAAGTGAATAAGTAGTAATTTAAGTTCTTCACTTCTAGGGTTTATCAAGCATACAATTTCATAATCTTTATTATGAGCAATAAAATATACCATAACCATTCAAAAGTAATGACAAAAGCATATTTACTTCACCAAGAATAATCATGCATGAAAACACTAGATTACCAAATGAATTCACCAAAATTGATCCAAGTTGCAAATAGAAGACTCCAAAAGAGAGGTGCACATCACAATTTCAGCAAATAAACCCTAAGTAGGGTGCCAATTTCAGTCCTCTTCCTCTTGTGTGAGGAGTTATTATGATAAAAAGAGAGTAATTTATATCTATTTATACAAAACTTTGACCCTTAATTAATTTTAGGTCAAAATTAAGGCTGACCTGTCCAATTTACATTAAAATCCAAATTTGTCATAAATAAAATTAATTATCATCTAAAGACACCTCCAAGGGTGACGTCATTCCCTTATAGTGTGAAGTTGAGGCCCTAAGGTGGAATGTTGGGCCTAGAATGTAGAATACTTGGCCTCCAAAGGCCCCAGATGATGCACATACGTGCCGCCAACCTCACAACTGCCTCTAAAATGAAAACCCTAGCTCTGGGTGACGTCCAAGGTCATTATGGTGACGTCCTGGGAATTCAAGGGCCAACGTCCATAAGGAATAACAATATCCCCCTGGGTCTAAGTCTGCTTAGGTGCCTCCAAAGGGAATGTCCTTCTTTCTTCCCAGTTCAAATCTTCAATGTCTTCTTTCCCTTGGCTGGGGTTATATCATCCATCTGTGGGATTTAATCCCCCATGAAGGTCTGATCTAATCATTCCCTCATGTGTACCTGTCCACCGAGAAAGGTCCTACAACAACAACAAGTACACCCTCAAGGAGTTCATAAGTCACAGGGATCATAACATGTAAATCACATCCAATAATTAAATTACCCAAACTTGTGCATCAAATACCCCTTAACTCAGACAAATTCTCAAAGATGTTATGCAATTTGACAAGTTAGGTTTGGAGAAGGTCTCAGGGTGTCCTATTGGGATAACCTTCCTTAAGTTTGGGGTGTTTCCCAGGTGGGAGCCAATCTGGGCCATGTAGGTGTATGAGGTGGCATGGGGTAAGTGTTTGGGAATGGGGTGTAGTAATAACAGGGAAATGTAAGCCTTACCTGTGGGTGCCTTTGTAGAGGGAGAGTTGCACCTTGTCATAAATGTTATTGTTTCTTGGCTCATGCATTTCCTTTTACTCTTAGATTTATTATTTTTTGATATTTTTCTTTTGTGCTTCAAGGGAACAGTCAAGGGACATTGTCCTGGCATGATGACCAGAGGTGAAAGTGTTATCCACAAACATTTCACGGAGATGAGAAGGATGGCTCGTGATGAGACACCCTTTCTCTTGGCTATGCCACTAAGAGCCACTAACCTGGTTTGGTTACCAGATAGGTGGTAGTGTCATACCTCTACATGCCCATGGTCTTAATAGGTCAGCTCATGATGATACGTCCTATCCAACAACTAGTACTTTGAGTGTTTATGTATCTTATGGGTTCCATTTTATTACTGAGAAGTTTTTTATTGCTTTCTCAGGAGTCCCTATGCAAAGCATCTCAATGGTTTTAATATTGGCTTTTAACTCTTGCCAACTAATTTTACCATATAGGCCTTTATCCCCTTCTTCCCACAAGGAAAGGTAAATGATCTAGGTGGATATTGGTGGCCACCCACCTATTCCAATTGACTCCTCTTGACAGTTTTTAGTTTAACACGTTCTTTTGTACTTCTTTGTAATTGTGGATTCTACACTTATAGGGTTGTCTGAAGCCCTACACATCTTCCAGGTGGATACTGGTGGCCTCCCACCTAATCCAACTAGCTTATTTTGTATATTTTCATGTCAACACATCTTTTTGTACTTCCAGGGCTGTTTTGGGGCCCTAAACAATGTTATTTTGTCTCACCATAGTCAAACTATAGACGAAGTCAAAGTTTGATGATGTAATGCATAATTCTCGAAATGACCTTTCCAATGGGCTATCACACACATAAAATGGAGGTTATATGAAAAAGTTATGACCCCAGGAATTTGAGGTACCAACATACCCATAGGGGCCCACATAACTTTTTTTGTTTCATCTCCTAGGGTTAGGTTTTTTTATGTCTAGGGTTTGGGAATTTATGAGTAATGTTAAAAAGGCATCTAGAGCCTCATTGTAATCATTCTACTCAGACGGATGCGCGTAGCATCCACATCTCTTCTTAGAGATAGATACAACCATTCGAGCAAGTTGTTTCAGTTCTGTATTTTTACAGTTTTAACCTATTTCATTTATTCAATAGAATATATTGTTCAATGGATATCTGTGTTGTTATCCATATCTATGTGTTTATTGCATTTAACTTATTAATCAGTTCCTTCCACTCCTAAATCTGGATCAGTTGTATGAGAGTAGTTTGCTCTTCATTTATTTTTCTTCATGCATCTCCCCGACAATATATGAGTACAAGAAGTTGGGACTCAAACCAATCGAGCCTTTGCAAGATCACTCGCACCGAGCTCGAAAAAAACCCATGGGGACAAAAATAAAGATGATGGAGAAGGATATCCTTTTAAAATGTTTCTCGAGGAAGCCCTTGCGCAACAAAGGAACGAAATGATGGACAACTTTGCATAGATCCTTCGATGACTTCCCATAGGAAGCATCTTCATCAAGTGGCCATGCAACCCCCTTCAAGGTACATGTAAATTTTGAAATTCCATTATTTTAAGGACTAATATATGCGGATGTTGTAGATAAATGGTTGAATCTGCTCGAATGGTATTTTTCGTTCCACAATTTTTTCGATAGGGAAAAGATTACTTTTGCACTTCTCAAGGTCACCCCCCATGTTAAGGACTGGTGGGATACTTACTCTAAGCAAAGGGCCATAGAGGAATATACAATATATCTGATTTCACATACATGGGATTCCTTCCGGGATGCCATTAAATAACAATACTACCCTGTTAGAAGCTATGAGTACTAGTACAACAGATGGACCACCCTGCGTCAATAAAGGGACCAAATACTACCAGATTTCACCAATATTTTCCATACCCTATGCACAAAATTGGGTATCAAATACTATGAGTGACATTTGGTGCTCAAATATTGCGATTGTTTGCACAGATACATTCAAACAAAAATGGTGTTTCTGGACATCGCCTCATTGGGTACAACATATAGATATGTTTTCAAGATTGAGAAAAAATTTAAGCAGAAGAAGCGAGAGTTTGGATCTGAAAAATCCTCACAGCCAAAGCAGCGCAAAGGCATCCCCAACCCACACAATAAGGGACAGAGAAAAGATGGCCACTCTCAGGACAACCAGTCCAATCCTCAACACAAGAAGGGAAATGAGAAGACAAAGAAGTACACGGGAAAATGATGTGAATACCATAAAATCCCTTAGCATAACACCGAAGAATGTCGCTTCAAACAGTCACTCATGGTTGAGATGAAGGATTCTGAGTTAGAATTCTATTCATAATTTGAATCAAATCCATAAGGAGGGACATGGATTATCTATGTTGAATCCAGTGCCACTACCACTACCACCAAATTCCATCCAACCAAACCAGATGAACCATAGGAAGGGAACACCTCTTTCACTCATAGTACTCCACTTCATTTCATTATCGATAGCAGTAGTCAAAAGAATATGATCTCAGCAGATGTCATCAAATGGATGGACCTGCCAACGACACTGCACTTGTAGCCCTACACCATTGCTTGGCTTCGCCAAGGAAAATATCTTTGTGTCAACCAACAATGTCGTCTGTCCTAGGACATCAAGCCTTTCAAAGAGGTGGTATTGTGTGATATTGATCCACTTGAAGTTTGTGATGTTATTTTAGGATAGCCATATTTGTGTAAGTGTCATGTTGTGTATGAGTCTAGACCTCGCAGTTTCATTATTACTTTGGGTAGACAATTGTATAGGATACCAAAGGTAGCATCGCCTACCGCTAATTCTTTAATCTCTACTAAGAAATGTAGTAATGTCATTTCATAGACCAGAAAGTTCACATTCTTTGTGATCCTTGATCACAGTAAGTAGAAGGTCATCGCCACATCTATGGCCTCTACACAAAGCCTCTCTTTGCAGCATAAGCAAGTGGACGGGGTCATGGAAGATTACAAAGACATCTTCTCTTCACCCACTGGGGTACCGACGCACTACCAAGTCAAGAATCCAATTGATCTAAGCCCCAATACACCTATGCCTAATGGACCAGTCTATCATCGCTCGCTAATGGAAAATGACAAAATCAAGCGTCAGATCTAAGAGCTTCTTCAAAAGGGGCACATCAGACCCATATCCTCCCCTTGCAGAAGCTCGATTGTATTGGTGCAGAAGAAGGACCTGACTTGGAGACTCTGCATTGATTACAAAGCATTAAACAAAATCACAGTCAGGAACCAATACCCAATTCCCAGAATTGATGACCTTCTTGACCAACTTAAGGGGGAAAAGTTCTTCAACAAGATTGACCTACATTATGGCTATGACTAGGTTCCCATCGAACCAGCTGATGTATGGAAGACAACTTTCATATCTAAAGAATGTCTCTTTGAATGGTTGGTCATGCCCTTTGGCTTAACAAATGCACCAACCACTTTCATGAGGTTGATAGATGGTGTATTGAGACCCTTCACCGTCTCTTTTGTGGTATTATATTTGGATGAAATCCTCATCTTCAGCAAGACTTGGGAGGAGCACATGCAACATATTCAACAGATTTTGAGTACTCTGCGGTAGCATAAGCTATATGCCAAATTGGAAAAATGCTCCTTTGGCATGAACAAGGTTCAATACTTGGGCTACAGTTTTTATGAGAATGGGGTACATGTTGATCCAATCAAGATCGAACTAATCCATGACTCGTCATCCCCGACCACACTAACCGATCTTTGAGGCTTCTTTGGATTGGCCAACTTCCACTGACGGTTCATGTTGGGATTATCCCATATTGCATGGGCCCTCATCCAAGTGACCAAGGGAGGTGGAAGCAAAAATTTCACGTGGGGGAAGGAATAAAAATGAGCATTTGATGATATGAATCATCGCTTGTGCTCAGATCTAGTACTCTCCTTTCCTAATCTGCAACAAATATTCAAGATTGAGACTGATGCATCTGACTATATTGTAGGCATAATGCTCACTCAACACGGTCATCCAGTGGCATACCATAGTGAGACACTCTCAGATACTGTGCAGAAATATCCCACATATGACAAGGAAATGTATTCCATCGTACAAGCCTGTCATCAATGGAAACATTACATTATGGGAAAGAAGACGATCATCCACACTGATCACGAGCCTCTGCAGTTCATACATACATAGAGGAAGTTGCAAAATGACCGCCATCAGAAGTGGTTCACCTACCTCCAATAGTTCCATCTCAACATCAAGTATAAGACAAGGAGAACAAATTATCTCGCTGATTGCCTCAGTCGACCTCCCGTGGATGTACTCACCACTATGATCCATTCCTATGGACATGAGGCATCTGAGTGGCCCCAACTTTATCAACAAGATTTGTACTTTACCACCACCTATCATCTCTTGGATACATGCGCAAATGTCACCAATTTTCACATTCAGGATGGATTGTTATGACATATGGGCCATCCTTGTGTTCCTATAAGATAGCGTGCAAAGCTTATTTGGGAATCCCACTATAGTAAGATGGAATGTCATTTTGGCCTGGAGAAAACTGTGGTCGTTCTACAGAAAAAAAATTATTAGCAAAAACTTTGACAGGACGTCAACAAGTATATCGGATCTTGCACTTCATGTGCCATTTCCAAGACAACCATCAAGAAGCAATGTAAGATCCTGGTTATTTTCAGGACTCAAAATAATTAAAAGTTTTCTAAATTCTCCTAAATTTTTCTAAAATCTCCTACTTTAATGACTAAAATTTAGTTTAGAATTTATTTCATGATTTTCCTATACTTGGAATAAACCAGGAATAAATAGTAACAACATAATAATATCAGGAGCAATAACATAATAATGATAAAAACAACATAGTACATACCTCCACCTACAGGTTGGTTTATCTAGTTCCTTTTCTATCTAATTATGTTCTTGCTCAGACTGAATATTAACCCCCTACCCAACTAGGAACAACCTCTTCGACTCCCTAGATATATGAATCCTTGTGGTTTCCTAGCCCCTGAACCCAAAATTCCCAGCAACAGCACTGCCCTGTGAGAGTTCCCCAAAACAATTCTCCCAATTTCCTCCTCCTCCTCTATCTTTCATAAATTCTAAAATCCTAAAACAAAAATGAGATCCTCTTCCAATTCCTCCCCTTCTTCCTTATCCTCCTCTCTCAAATCCCCCCTCATTAATTCCAAACAACCTTATCCCCCCATTAATTCCCCAACGGCCTTATCCCCCCATTAATTCCCCAACAACCTTATCCCCCCATTAATTACTTCACCCATGTTTTAATAATAAAATAATAAGAGACTCATTAATATATTTTAATAATTAATTAAATTTAAATTAAAAAGTATGATAAAATTAATCAATTTGGGTTGTTACATACACCCATCCTTGAAGAAACTTCGTCCCGAAGTTAAAATTATTTACAATACAAGGGAAACGACACATGATTCATACATCTACAACAAATAATCAACATCATCAATTTAAAACACTTATACATACTAGTGTACATGTGCAAAGCATACATGTGTAGCTAGCGCATACAAGACTCGTACATGTACTAATAAAAATAATTATCACACCTAAAGTAATTCTTGTATGCGTCCAATCCAATCACTGAGACCATTCATTTAATAAAAGATAGTAAACTATTTAAAATGTTCACAAAATTCCTCAATTATAATAATTTATCACAAACAACATTCATTTAGATAATTGTAGTTCAGTTAAGAAATTATAAATATACATATATACATATTTTATTTTCAAAAAGGGGGAAAACAATAAATTGTACTATAAGGCAAAATCCCCACACATGCTCAACTATTTCAATTCATCCTTCCTTCCTAACTTACTTCTGTCTTCCATTCCTATCCTTCCTCTACTAGACTATCTTGGAGCATCAACTATATTGACCTAACTCAAAATAGAACCCGTAAGCAGAAGTGTCAACTCTCTTGACCAAGGTGCCCCAACAGAAAATTGATAGTCATCATCACACGTCTAGGGGAGCATGAGCTAACACCATCCTCCCATGACTCCATGTTTCAGAGGATACATGGTGGGAAATGCCTCCACCCCTCCTAATAAGACTAGGGTCCACACCCTACCATGGAACATACAGTGGCATGGTGTTGCTGGAAATTTTTTCATCGTATATTCAGTTTTAGGTAGTCTCACCACCTGAAAAACCTACAATGGTCCATATATCATAGCAATGGATTCGAACCAACATTATTTCACATACAAAGATTCATACCATATTGTTTCTTTGTCGGTGTTCACGACATAAAATTTTTATTATCATTATCCTTTGGCTATTTCATAGCCCATTGACCTGCAGATTAGTCTATAACACAAACTCATACATATCTATGCATTGTCATCATATAAATACATTTAACCATAATCAGAATTTGGTATCCACATACCAACAAATTTAAATGTCAAAATTTTCAAGTTAGAAATAGATTGCATAATATCCATCATAATTCAAATAACGTTAAACATTCATAGAATTGACATTCACATAATAGATTGCATAATATCCATCATCATTCAAATAACGTTAAGCATTCATAAAATTGGCATTCACATAGGTTCATACGTTCTAAAATTTCAAGTGTATCATTAATAGTTTCACAGTGAATAGAAAATAAAGGTGATTAGGCCTTAGGTAATTCTAGTTGTCTAAGTCAAAAGGTGGCATTACATACACCCAAACTTCGAGAAACATATTCCCGAGGTGGTCAACAAAGTGAGGGATGATCTCTTCATAAGGTATCGACATCCTCCCAAGTAGCATATCATAGGCTATAATTGTCCCACTAGACCTTAACTTGGTGTACCAAACGGTTCTTGAGTTGTCGGAACCTACAGTCCAATATGCATAATGGTTCTACCGTGAGGGTTCTCGTGTCTGATAGCTGCAATTCCTTCCAATTTAGTTTATGAGATTCATCAGAAACATAATGACGTAGAACATATACATGAAAAAAGCATTATGAGTTTTATGTAAGTGGGGTGGCAGTACGAGACAATAGGCAACATGTCCAATTATCTCTTGGATTATTAATGGTCCTGTAAATCGAGGCAACAACTTTGTCCCCTTACCGAACCAAATGGTACTCTTATTAGGCTTGATACGAATGAAAACTTGATCTCCACTTTATAACTTCGATCAATCCTATGTGCATCAGCATAACTTTTTTATCTATATTGTGCTTCCTTTAGTCGTTGCCTAATCTGAATCACATGCTCTTCCATCTCTTGAATCAATTCTGGCCCAACTGTCACTCGATGTTCTGACCTTTCCCAACTCAATGGTGTCCTGCATGGTCTTCTATACAGATCTTTGTAGGGTGGCATTCCAATGGAGCTATGAAAATTGTTATTGTAGGTGAATTCTACCAAAGGTAGGTACTTCTTTCAATGGGTTTGATTATCCAAAACATACATCCTAGGAATGTCTTCCATAACCTGGTTTAGTCTCTTAGTTTGCCCATCTGTTTCGGGATGATAAGTTGTGCTTAAGTTCAACTGAGTTCCCAATGCTGAATACAAACTTGTCCAAAACATAGATGTGAATCGAGAGTCCCTATCTAAAATGATCTTCTTGGGTAACCCGTGCAAACAAATGACCTCACTTATAAACACACGTGCCACATCAGTGACATCAAAAGTGTCTCTAACCGGAATAAAATGGGCGCTCTTGGTCAACTTATCAACTATCACAAGATTGGCATTGTGTCTATGCGATGTGAGCAGAAATCCCACAACAAAATCCATAAAGATGACTTCCCACTTTCACATAGGAACATCATGCGGTTGTAGGAGACTTATTGGGTGGTGGTGATTATCTTTCACTTGTTGACACTCTAAGCACTTGGCGATGAAATGGACTACATCACGCTTCATGCCTACCCAGAAGAAGATCTTCTTCATGTCTGTGTACATTTTCTTCACACCCAAATGTGCACAATAAAGTGCTCTATGGGCTTCCTTGAGTATGATGCTTCGACTAGGCCCACCTTCGGGGATGTACATCAATCCCTGATATCTTAACAATCCATCTGCTTCCATACTATATCCTTCATAATTTTGATCTACTTTCCTCCCACTCTAGAGGGTTGAAGTAACCTTTAAATACCAACTATCTCCAAGAAGTTTCCCCAACACATGCTCCCTAAGATTAAATTTTAAGAGTACCAAGAAGAAGACACATGGTCTCCGACTCAAGGAATCCACAACCACATTTTCCTTTCCCTTGATGTATGAAATTCCAAATTCATACTCACTCATAAACTCACTCCATCGTCTCTGCTTGGAATTGAGATCCATTTGAGTGAAGGAATGTTTTAAGCTTTCATGGTCCGTTTTGAGCTCAAAGTTTCTCCCTACTAGATAGTGCCTCCAAAGTTTCAGAGCTAGCATTACAGCTGCCAACTCTAAATCATGAGTAGCGTAAAGCTCCTCATGTTGCTTCAACTTCCTTGATGTATACGCTATCACTCCTCCATCCTGCATTAGCACGACCCCCAACCCTTACTTCAAGGCATCCATGCAGATTGTGAAGTATTTTTCCATAACCGACAATCATAGAATTGGTGCACTAGTTAGTAACCTCTTAAGCTCGATGAATGAACTATCGAATTCTTCTGTCCATTCATACTTGACCCCCTTGCACTGCAAAGTGGTGATGGGTTTCGCTATTTTAGAGAACACTACCACAAATATCTGATAATAACCCACTAGCCCCATGAAGCTTCTTACCTCATGATCATTTTTCGGCACTGGCCATTCCATAATGACCTTTCCCTTTTCTGGTCCACAGAGATTCCTTCAACGGAAATGATATGACCTAAATAGTGAATTTCTTTCTGGAAGAAAGAACACTTCGACAACTTGCGATACAATATTTTTCTCTCTAAGGCATGACAACACCCCACTCGCAAGTGTTCTTCATGCTCTCTTTCATTCTTGGAATAGATAAGGATATCATCCAGAAAGACCTGTATAAAGCGGTCTAAGTAATTTCAGAATACATCATTCACGAGGCTCATGAATATTGTTGGTGCATTGGTCAAAACAAAAGGTACTACAACAAACTCGTAATTCCCAAACCGAGTTCGAAATGCAGTTTTAGGAATATCACCTTCCTTAATCCTTAACTGTTGATAACCTGATCATAGATCAATTTTTTAGAACATTGTTTCTCCTTTTATATTATCAAAGATATCATCTATCAGTGGCATTGGGTACCTATTTTTCACTGTAGCATGATTCAAGTCCCTGTAATCTTTACACAGTCGTAAGGAACCATCCTTATTCTTCAAAAAAATTACTAGTGCACCCCAAGGTGAGACACTAGGCTTTATTAGCCCTCAATTGCTTAGTTCCTTCAACTGCATCTGCAACTCACAAAGTTTTGGCGCTATCATCCTATACGGAGTCTTGGAAATTGGTTGCACACCAGGTTTTAGCTCGATGGTAAAATCAAGCTCCCTCTCAAGAGGTAACCTTGGTAACTCTTTTGAAAAAACATCAATAAACTCCGACAATACTAGATATTGATCCAAGGAGGTTCCTTTCCCTTCATTCACTGTTCCCACTACATACAATTGACAACCTTGCCTCATGGAACGTTTAACCTTCATGGTCGAGATAAAGCGTAGAGACACTTTCCTCCATACTCTGTGGATCTCTACTGACCTTCCTTTATCGTCAACACAAGGCACCCTTTTCGTGAAACAATCGACCATAGCTCGATGAGATTCTAACCATTCCATCCTGATGATTAGGTCATACATCCCAAGAGAAGTGACGTACACCTTCAACCTAGTAGGACACACTCCCAGGTCTACTAGACAATAATCAACGCTAGATCCTACCACTATACTTCTTCCCAGTTATATACTTATTTAACATTGGACATGTAAGAATCAACCAATTTACACTAAAAAAAATATAATAAAACATTTTCATTTAACTTATTTATAATAAAAAGATTCCATCATATATATTTAATAATATTTTTCCATTATATATACATATATAATATTCATTCTACCAATATGTGTTTCACTTATTTTAAAACACAAGAAAATCAAAATTTAAAAAAATAATTAACAGATTTCAATATGGACTCCATTATGTAAATTACATACCTGTTATTTAATCATGGTAATATCATTATGGTTTGAAAAGTAAAAGCAATTTTTTTTTGACATTTGTATTTATATTTCCATAATCACAGGGACTTGTTAGATAAACCAAAGACAGCTCATTACAATTTTTTTATGTTGGATACTTAATTATATGTTAATTTATCATGATATAAAACTGGTACAACCCATTACAATTTCACGATTTAAGTTAGACACTTAATTATAGGTTGACTTATCCTAATATAAAACTAGTTTCATAACGTTGTATGTATTAAATGGGTATTTATGGTAGGCAAGATTGTTTTAGAAATGGAAATTAAAGTAATTAACATGATTTTGGATATATTTATATCTCTTTGTAATTAACTAGTATTTGTTTAATTATGATAACTTTATCTAAATTTAGAATCACTACTAATTTTATCTAAATTTAGATAAAGTTAGTAGTGATTCTAAATTTAGATAAAGTTAGTAGTAATTCTACATTTAGACAAGTTAGAGATTCTTGTTCTTGGTCTTGGGTGATGACTTGTGTTTGGTGCTTGGCTCGACATTTGGTTTAAATGTTTGATAGCTCAAGGCTTAACTTGGAAGCTAGGTCATGGGCTCATTATCATGATTTGGCTTGGCTGCAAACCTTGGTTGATAGTTGGAGATTGGCCTCGGACCCAATATTTTCTTTATATTTTTATTTTAAGGGAGAAAAAAAAATTCCGAATAAGGTTGGGAGAGGCCCACGTGCCCCCTCCCACTTTCAATCCTTACCCCGTCCCACTCAAACCCTACCTGTCCCTTCTTACTCACACAACACGCAATAATCCTCTCATCTGCCTCTTCCTCTACAATAGCCATGGCCGACAAGCTCCTTTCTCACGGGAGTAAATCCTTCCGGTGCTTCTTTGCAATAGCCAAGGCCGCCAGGCTCCTTGTGGGTTGTCTTCTGGCATAAGCATCATTCTTCGTTACATTATTCTCTTTCCTTTCACATGATGTGAAAAACTCATTGGGCTCCTATTCCATGCCTAATTCACTTCCTTCTCTTTTCATCAGTCAAGATCGAAGAATCTTTACCATATGCAACCCATTTTGTTTTTATTATTGAAGGTGATCCAGTACAGAGTAAATCCTTTCATGTTCATTGAAACCCCATGTGGTCACCTCTTCTATTACATTCAAATAAATTCAGGGTATAGATGATATCGGTAGCTCTGGGTTTTGATTTTCATAGAGTTACAGGCTTCATGGGCACTTTGGTTTCATAGTACTATGCAGTGGAAATCGAGTAGTGATATTTGTCTGATTGAGATTTCCCTGTTCTTCATGTACTCTGCTCTACAGGGAAAAACATCGAGTGCTTATACACATAAGAATTAGTAGCAACAATGTATAGCAATTTCAAGGAGCAGGCCATAGAGTATGTTAGACAGGCAGTGCAACATGATAATGTAGGGAATTATGCCAAGGCCTTTCCTCTTTACATGAATGCCCTTGAATACTTCAAAACCCATATGAGGTATGAGAAGAACCCCAATATTAAAGAGGCGATTACACAGAAGTTTACTGAGTATTTTCTAAGGGCAGAGGAAATCCGTGTTGTGTTAGATGACGAAGGCAGTGCAGGGCCTGCTGCAAATGGTGATGCAACTGTTGTGACCAGAGCGAAGACCAAGCCAGGAAACAAGGATGGGGATGGAGATGGAGAGGATCCCGCAAATGAAATTGTGTGCGAGACTCAATTCAATGATTATTTGCGAGAAGCCTAACATGAAATGGAGTGATGTGGAAGGGATTGAAAGTGCTAAAGAGGCTTTGCAAGAGGCAATTATCCTTCCTATAAAATTTCCCCAATTTTTTAAAAGTTAGTGTAAACTTGAATTTTTCATATCTCTGACGAAGATTATTTATGAGCACGATTTGGTATCTTTTCTTCTTGGCTGGACTTTCTAGTGTTCGTGTCTATTTTGGGAGATTCATGGAAAAGATTCAATTTTATTGCATTTCTAGGGTAATCCTCCACATTAAGTGTTTTACTGCATTTGAAGGGTAATCCTTAACAAAATGGATGGAGACAGATTTGCAGGCACACCAGGTCGGGCCGGGGTGGGGGCATAGTGCTTTTTATGTCATTTTTAATTCATCAAGATCTTCTCATTAATGCCATGTCCTTCTATGCAACATGGTCAGTTTACTTAGCTTGAATCGATGGACAATCACAGGAGTATAAGGTAAGGTACTGTCTTGGAAACGACCTTACTGGTTTCGATCCCAGGTCGATAATGTTGTTGGTGTTTTTGTTTTGATTTAGTTCTCCTGAATAGAGGGTATTTTGTGGTTACACTTGTTTAGTGATCATTTCATAATGAAGCGGTCGAGGTCATATGGAGAGGATTTGATGGAGGGTGATGGTAATGGTAAAGATTGGGGGTGAAGGGAGCCCAAGGGAGTGAAGATGTGATCTATCAAGGGTTTGGAGGGAGAGAGAAGTCAACCCAGAAGTTATAAGAAAAGATACAACGGAAGTAGTCGGAGTTTCGGCTAAGAAAAAGCCATGGACGAAAGATGGATTTTGAGGAAGAGAATTGAACATGAGACTGATGGGGGGATTGAGAGATCTAGGGACAATTATGACAAAGTTCCACCCAGGAGGGACCGTGACAGTTCGAGAAAAGGTTTTGATAGAACAGAGACCACGAGATCGAACCGTGAGTCTGGGTAATACAGATGGTAGTGATTCTACAAATCTATCTCCCTGGAGATTGCATTCGGTTGATAGGGTTCGTAGATCGAATAAATTTTCAAATGGAGGCAGTTCCAAGAGGGAGAATTACGAGTCCCTTAAGTTAACAACTCAAATTAGATTGTAGATGAAGAGGTTGTAGACCATGTTGGCACAAAGACAAAATCCTAGTGATGTGGGTGGTGAAGCCCAGGTTTCATTTTTGAAACTGGGCTCTAATACCATATGTAAGAGCCTAGTTATTTTCAGGACTCAAAATAATGAAAAGTTTTCTAAAATCTCGTACTTTAATGACTAAAATTTAGTTTATAATTTCTTTCATGATTTTCATATATTTGGAATAAACCAGGAATAAAAAGTAACAACATAATAATATCAGCAACAACAACATAAAAATGATAACAACAACATAATACATACCTCCACCTGCAGGTTGGTTTATCTAATCCCTTTTTTCTTTAATCCTGTTCTTGCCCAGACTGAATATTAACCTCCCAGCCAACTAGGAATAGCCTCTCCATCTCCCTAGCTCCAAGAATCCTTATGGTTTCCTATCCCCCGAGCCCAAAATTCCCAGGAACAACAGTGCCCTGTGAGAGTTCCCCAAAACAATTCTCCCAATTTCCTCCTCCTTTATCTTTCAGAAATTTAAAAATCCTAAAACAAAAATGAGATCGTCTTCCAAGTCCTCCCCTTCTTCCTTATCCTCCTCTCTCAAATCCCCCCCTCATTAACTCCCAATAAACTTATCCCCCCATTAATTCCCCAACAACCTTACCCCCCATTAATTCCCCAACAGCCTTATCCCCCCATTAATTACTTCAACCACCTTTTAATAATAAAATAATAAAAGACTCATTAATATATCTTAATAATTAATTAAATTAAAATTAAAAACTATGATAAAATTAATCAATTTTGGGTTGTTCCAAGAAAGGCTTATACACCCCTCTTCCTACTCCTGATAAGCCTTGGGAATCCATCTTGATGTATTACATGTTTGGCCTTTCGTCTACCAAGAAAGGCAATGATTGTGTATTTGTGGTCGTTGATCAATTTTTGAAGATGACCATCCGCACAGCCTGCAAGAAGAACATCACAGTGGAAGATACTGCCAAGCTCTTCTTTGAATGAGTGTGGGTCCATTTTGGGATACCATAGACCATCATCTCCTACCGGGAGAACAGGTTTCTCAGCACATTTTGGTCGATCCTTTCATGACTGTTGGACACCAAGATCACTAAATCCACTGCTTNTGCCAAGCTCTTCTTTGAATGAGTGTGGGTCCATTTTGGGATACCATAGACCATCATCTCCTACCGGGAGAACAGGTTTCTCAGCACATTTTGGTCGATCCTTTCATGACTGTTGGACACCAAGATCACTAAATCCACTGCTTTCCACCCCCAAACAGACGACCAAACAAATTTTGTCAATCGGATGATTGTGCACATCTTGCACATGTACAACTCTAAGAATCTGTGTACATGGGATGAGCATATCCCCTATGTTCAACATAGTTACAATAAGGCTCTCCATCACTCCACCAGCCATAGCCCATTTCAGGTGGGGTTGGGATTCCAACCCTTGGGTCCCATTGATATTGCACTACCTCCTGCAGCCACATAGACAGACTCTTCCTATGTTCATTCTGAGACCGACAAAGCCACCAAATTCATTGAGTGGATTCATCACATATACCAACAGGTCCATGAGATTTTGTAAAAATCCAATGCTAAGTACAAGAAACTCCATGATAAACACAGGGCACCACACCAGTTTTAGCTTTGAGACAAGGTCTGGTTACATTTATAGAAAGAGAATTTTACAGGGCCCCATTGGAAGCTCCACCCACTTCGCTATGGGATTTACACTATCACCAAGGCTATGGGTAGCAATTATTTTGAGCTCAACACTCCACCCTTCTTTGTCTTGCACCTAGTGTTCAATGTGGACCTCCTTCGGCCATATTTTTCACCATTATTGGACACCCCAAAGATCGCATAACAACTGACACCAACAGAGCTCAACCCTAACTGCATGGAACATGCTTCCACTGATTAGATAGTGGACACACAGGTCAAGGGCACTCACCATTAGAGGATCCATCTTTATTGGGTTGTCAAGATAGGGAAGCTCCTACACCAAGGAAAGTGGCTCACCCAAGGCCAAATTCAACAAAAGTTTCCTCACCTGATGGGGGAACTCAATGAAATGGAGACCATTTCTTCTTAATGAGGGAGGACTAATCCAGGTGGATATTGGTGGCCACCCACCTATTCCAACTAGCTCCTCTTAACAGTTTTTGGTTCATCACGTTATTTTGTACTTCATTGTTATTGTGGATTCTACACTTATGGGGTTGTCTGAAGCCCTACACATATTCCAGGTGGATACTTGTGGCCTCTCACCTAATCCAACTAGCTTATTTTGTATGTTTTCATGTCAACACATATTTCTGTACTTCCAGGACCGTTTTGGGGGCCTAAACAATGTTTTTTTGGCTCACCATAGTGAAACTATAGACGAAGTTAGACTTTGATGGCGTAAGGCATAGTTCTCGAAAACACCTTTCCAATGGGATATCATGGGCCTAAAATAGAGGTATTATGCAAAAGTTATGACCTCGAGAATTTGAGGTACCAACATAACCATAGGGGCCCACATAAATTTTGTCCTTTCATCTCCTAGGGTTAGGTTTTTGGATGTCTAGGGTTTTGGAATTCATGAGTAATTTTAAAAAGGCCTCTGGAGCAGGGATTATTTTAAGGATGGAAATTTATATTAAAACATATAAAACATGGATAATTTTAGTAGTCCTAAATATGCAAAATGTAAAATGCTTGGCGATACTTTTGTAAAAATATTCAAATTTCAAAGGATTTTATATAGTTTCTATAAAATTTTGGTGATTTTTAAGGTAAAATAATTTTATTCTATGGAATTTGGGCGAATTGTTTTTAGAAAAAATGGAAATTGGAGAATCTTTTTTTGGGAAAAACCATGGAAAATTAGCCCATTTGCAAAATTTAGCCCCTAATATCATCTATGCTCTAGAGCCTCATTGTAATTATTCTACTCACATGGATTTTTGTAGCAGCCACATCTCTTCTCAGAGATAGCTACCACCATTCGAGAAAGTTGTTTTAGTTATGTAGTTTTACAGTTTCAACCTATTTCATTTATTTAATAGAAGATATTGTTCACTAGATATCTGTGTTGTTCTCTATATCTTTGTGTTTATTGTATTCAGTCTTTTGATCAGTTCATTCCACTCCTAAATCTGGATCAGTACAACCCTTCCTAATGTGGCCAATCCCAATTCCCAAACAAAAGTAAGGGGAGATGAGAGGAATAAATATGGAAAGTGGTAAGTATGGAAGGAATGAACGATGACCTTTCATAGACCCATCCAGTGGAAAACCATCCTAAAGGGAGATCAACTTACTAGGGAACCATGTAACCCGTCAAGGTATGAACAAGGAAAAGAGCATAATTTCCAAGAAAACGTCATGAAATGAAAAAGGATTCAATGCAACATATTCAAGTGCTTCAACAATCCAAGTGAGACATACCATGATACCTGAACTCATTACCTCATGGAGCAAGACTTACTGCTACTTCAAGACCAGGATGGTGGGATGGATACTACTATTGCTGATAAATGGACTGCACTGAAGAAAAGAGGGGCCCTCCGGGGCCATGCTCAAGTCATCCGGATCTTGGTACTCCATGTCTAGGACATGTGGGCCTCAAGATGTTATCTCCTTATTTATCCCTAGGGTAGGGGATAACAATAAACATTGGAATCATAATACAACATCAACACCACCCATTTGGATTGCAATCATGGGACTATCCAATAAATACTCCCCCATATTGAGATTAATAATATGGAACTTCCCTGAATAATTTATGGTACTTTCATTTGAAATCATTACTTGAAACTTCAGTGCTAGAAATACAAATAAATTGAGAATTTTTGCTAATTTGCAATTAATGAAGCTATGGGTACTACCATAATCAATCAACATTGCTACCTTTTTATTTTTCACATATCCTTCTATATTGAGGGTTTATGGAGTACTTATGTTGGCCAATGCATGACACAATATGGTTGGATTAGTCTCTTCTAGTTATATATCCTACAATGGTTCCTATTCTTTCTCTTGTTCTTCTTCACAAACTGTGTAGAACAATTTATTCTTACCAAATTTATGCCCCTTACTATACTTTCTATTACAATTGAAACATGATCCCTTTTCTCCTATTTCATCCATTTGTTGAGGTTTCAACCTTGTATGTTGAGTGAGGTTAGGAGAGGGAGCATGATGCTCTTTATAGTTGTTAGAGATCACTCTTTTAGTAGCTATATTTTTACTTTCCACTTTCCTTGTCATGCTAAAAGCATACTCTATAGATTTAATTTTGAAGAGACACACCTCATGTTGAATGTTCTCCTTTAAAATGCCTATAAAGAGATATAACAAATTATCCTCTGGAACATTATTTACCCTGAGACTTAATTTTTTGAATTGTTGAATGTTCTCTACAATCGGACCTCTTTGTCAAATATTTATATCCCCACAATGTGATATCAATTCATCCGTAAAAATGGACCAAGAGACAATATAATCCTTTTTATTTCACAAAGACATTGATACCAAACAAATTGATAATTTTCTAAATACAAGGATGCAAGAGTTACCTTTTGTAAGGTTGGCACTTGGTGTATATCAAAGAATTTCCCCATCTAGAATATCCATATTATAATATCTTTACCATAAAACTTCCTCATATCAATCTTGGGAGTTAAGTAGTTCCTTGGTGCCAAGTGGAACCCCTGATGATGCATATTTGGAGGTGATGAATAATCATTATTTTGGGGCTTAATCTTTTTTTCCTCCACATTTACATGATTTACTTGTTGGACACACCGACTACATTGAGAGGGGGGGTGAATAGTGTAGGGATCTTTTTCCCAAAACTTCCCTCTTACAAAAAACTCCTTAGTTAACAAACACCATTAACTCATTACTCATTGCTGTCATTTATAACCAATTAGATGTGAACAGATATCAGCAACATATCAACAATATATCATCAACAAGTCATAACCACAAGGAACACAAAGAACATAAGATGTATGCACAATTTTCTTTTTATTACGGACTACAATCCTTGGGGTTTTTCAGCAACAACTGAATAGAGTACAACTCTACAAGAGCACAATATCTATAATGAAAGACTCATCTTACACCCTCAGAACAAACTAAGATGAGGCAACAATCCTCAACAGATATCAATCTGTACCATAAACAAGCGTATCAACCATGCACCAACTTGTACCAAACAACCTGTAATCAACTTGTACCATAAATAAGTGCATCCAACCATGTACCAAGTATATACAAATAATGTGTCAAATAATCATAAAAAATTACTCATCAATATGTACCAACTCATCAACTGCTTGTCTCAACCTATACTATACACCTCATGTATGTTCCAACTCATCAACTGCTTGTCTCAACCATGACTAGTTTTGGATTAGTCAACAACCCTAACTTGAATTAATCATAACTATGTACTTGTAATGAATAAATATATGAAACTGATACACAATTTTCTTCATTGTTTTTTATGCAATTCCTCCAGGTTTCACTACTTGAAACCTCTCATAAAAGGAGTTATAGCAAAAATGACATACCTTGTTGAATTTTGGCTTATTCTAGAGAGAGAACTTGTAGAGCGTTCCTCCCAAATAATATTTGTTGAATCGATCTAAAACTATTAAAAAACATACTACTAACTATACTATAACCAAAACATTTGGTCTTACTAAATTTGGATCTGTTATAAAGACGTTATGACATTTTTACCCGAAACACCTGTTTTAGACTAGTTTCAGGACTAGCCACAAACCCTATTTTTCACAGAGTGTAAATCCAAAAATACAACGACCCAAAAGCTGAGTTTTTTACCATAGATACTTGGATATGTTTCCTTAGTGTCATATCAATATCACGGTATGAATCATTATAGAAAACAATTTATTGTGAAAATGGTGAGATGACCTGTAAATAACATACCTTAGAAAGCATCATCAAATGAATTTATCCTCCCTTGAATTCCGGCCCTCTTTTCTTCACCTTCCCTCTGAAATTTGGTTTAGATATCCTTTGGTTACCTCAGTAACCTATAGATATTCAATATTCTCAAGTGTGATGTAAAATGAGAGAGCCTTGCCTCTTATTTATACTCTCCATCTTCTAGGTCACTTAACCCATTTCTCGGTCACTTAACCCATTTCTAGATCACTTGACCTATTTCTAGGTCAATTGACCTATTTCTAGGTCACTTGACCTATTTCTAGGTCACTTGACCTATTTCTAGGTCACTTAACCCATTTATAAGACACTTAACCTATTTTCCTCATTTTTAGGGTTAACCACTTTCCATAATTAGAAAGTTCTCCATTACTTTATCATTTAAATATTCCTCCTTGACTTTCTCACCTCACTTTATCAATTAAATAATCTTCTTTGATTTTTTCACTTCACTTTATTATTTAAATAATCATTCTTGACTTTGTCACTTTAATTTATCATTTAAATAGTAATTTCTTCTTTCCAATATATTTGATTTCCTTGACCTTTTGGGGTTTCAAGCCAACATATGAGGCTCCTCCAACTTCGTAAGGCCATAAATCTCAAACTGTGAGGAGTTATGTGGCATTCCACATACCACCAGAAATGGCATGACATGTACTATCCATATAGAATAGTATTACCTGCAAATATGTCAAAACGATTACCATTATACATCAAACAAACTTGGTTCCATTACCCAAACCTGGGTTCTCCAACTTCTCATGACCATAACTCTCTAACCATGAGGAGTTATGTGACATTCCACATACCACTAGAAATGGTATGACAAGGACTATCCATCTAGTATAGTTTCATTGACAAATTCACTAATCTTCATCTTATTATTCCACACTCAAGCATGGGTCCTCCATCCATTCTTCTAGGATAACTCAATTGTAAAGTGTCTTCTCGTGAGGGATTTCACCATAAGGGGACCACTTTAGAGTCCATCCATTTGTGCACCTTATCAACCATGATAAGAATATAATGATCAATATAACTATGCATCATATATCAAAGAAACCACATTGAACCATCTTCATCTTTTCATCATGTATCAATGACAACTCATTGATCCATCTTCATCTATGCATGACATCATATGCATCATATACTTGGCATCTATCTAATCTCATCAAGGAAAATACATATTAAATTTGACATCAATCATCAATCAATCAATCCTTTGGCATCAATCAATCACTTTACATAAATCAATGACATCAATCAATCAAACCATTGGTATCAATGACAACATGATCCAACAATCTCCCGCTTTGGCATTGATGGGAACACCAGCATTGATATTAACACCAATCATTGATGTCAACATGTAAACAAGGAATGCTATACATAAATAGTCATCAATCATATCAATATGAATATCTCCCCCCATAAATCAATTCAATGTGACTATCTCTCCCCCTTTGACATCAATGGAAAAGGGTCATTCTCCTCTTGGGGATGCTCCCCTTGCTTGAACTCTCCATGGGGCTGCTCCCCCTGACTGAATGCCTTTAATCTTCCTATGAATAATCTGTTCCCTTTTGAAAAAGGGATATCACTCTAATGTAATGCTGAAGATACATCACTCATACTCCCCCTGTGACCATCGCTCCCCCTGGAATTATGCCTCTATGCTCTTTCTTCAAATATAGGGCTCTTTTCTAGGTATGCATCTGATAAATATCTCCTCCTAGAATCACGGGAAGAAGAATGACTCCCATTATGGGTATGTCTCCCCCTATCTCCTCTGCAATATGATCAACATGCAATTGCTACTACTCAACCGGATCATAGATCAACTTATCTTTCAATGACAATCCTTGGACCTGTCCATGCATCAAACTTATGCCATACCATACATCATGAAACAAAATATATGTCAACAATAAAATAGAGAATCATGAACAAAATATCAACCAAGTACATCATGTACCAAAATGTGCCCACCATGCACAACACCCATGTACATCAACCATGTACATAAACATCATACAATGGGCCAAAAGAAATCATCCATGGAATGTATCAGCCATATGCCTCTATCAACATGTCAACATGTGCATATACCAATATGACAACCATGTGAATCCACCAATATGCCAACCATGTGCATCTACCAACATGCCAAACAAGTTTCATATCACTCATGATATGTCTCTACCATGAACCAAGTGCCTCAATCATCAAATGCCTCATGTACCAAAATACATGCTAATCAAGTAATACCAATGATGTACTTTTAGCCAAGTACTCATCATCCAAACATATACCAAACATGTGCATCAACATGTATCACTACTTGTACCAAGCAAGTATGAAAACCATGCACCAATACCACAACAAGATGAATCCTCATACATTTATGCCAAGTCCACTATAAAATATGTGACAATCAAAACTTCTAGTAGGTGCCTCTACCAATGTACTAATAGTATTATTCAATAGATCAATGACATCTCTAACTAGCATCATCATCATATAACCAAGGTGCCATAAATAAACAACATTGTTCTTTAACAAAAAATGCCCCAATCCACACTCATGGATTAGTGCCATGCATCCAAGATGGCCTTTCATTAATTTTTATCATCACTTTTCATAAATCAATATAGGATCATGAAAACCTGCAACAAACAGTGTTAGAACCTGCAACAAACCATGTCAGACCCTACAACATAGAGTTATACCATCACATCAAGTTGCAACCCAAGTGCATTTCCTTTTTCCCAAGGCTTTACCACATATACGCGGTTTGTTGCACATCAACTCGTGTATGTACGTGACCTATTCAAGGTTAGCCTGTGTATGTATGCAACTGATACCATTTCCACCCGCATATGCTTCAGTAGATGACTTACTAGAGCTTCCCTTAAGGCTTCCATTCTGTTCTGGTTGCTCAGTATTCTTCACCCACTTCTAAAGGTGTCCCTACTTATCATAACTTGAGCTCTGAGCATCCATCTTTTCAAAGATGTCTCCCTTCCTTACTTCATTCCTTCTTGTACTATGCTATGTGAAGTGCTCATCATGGAATTTTTTCTTTTGTTCCACCAATCCTGGGATTTGTGGCCAAATACACTATAGCTATAGCATCTCATGGTGTTACTTGATCACATCTCCAACACATTATGGTGTTAGAAAATCTTCCATTATATCTCCTTTCATAAGCTCTACATTCAAAAGATTTGTGACCATATTCTCTACATGAATAACAATGCCCATGAAAAACACTTTCATACCTTTGCTTTGGTGTCCCAAAGATAGCTTCTTGATGTCTTCCTTGCTTTATTCTTTTGAAATTTTCTTTTCCTTATGTATATGGTTGATTTGTAACATTGTCTTCATCCTTTGATGGACTTACCTCATGCTTCTTTAAGGTGCTTTCTTCAACATGTGTACCTTCTTTCTTGTATCCAAGACCTGATTTATCATTTGGTGATCTTTGGCTTTCCAAAGTCTCATTCAAGATTTGTGATCTATTCACGAATTTATTTGAATTCTCTACTTTATTTCTAAGATCAATAGCTTCAGCTTCTAACTTATGACATGACTCTTCCTTTTCATTTATTTTATTCTTCAAAAGTTCCTCTATCCTTTTGGATTCTTCAATTTGGGTCTTGAGATGGACAATAGTTTTAAGACTTTTGCTAATCTCATCATCTACCTTCTTATCATCCTTTTCATTCCTTAGTCTTGTGATCTCTTCTTCTTTTTCTTGTAATTGAGTCTTATTACTCTCTTCTTGTTCCTTGAGCATCTCCCTTAACTTCAATATGTGCCTTTGACTTTTCTTAAGAAATTTTTTAGTGTTATCCGAAAGATAGCTATAGTCTATATAATAATGGTCATTTCTATATTCATATAAACCATCTTCAACCTTCTTTTGAAGTTCTAATAGATTTTCTTATATTCTCTCCATGGGATAACTACCATCAAAATCTACATAAACTATCTCTAGATTTTCCTCTTCACTTGTAGAGAAAAATTCAACATCATCATCTTTTGAAATACTGCAATCAAGGGTTTTTGATAATTCTTTACCTTTATTTGAAATGTCTTCAAGATCTTCCTTTTTGCCAACATCATCACATGATTCTTTGTCTTCATTTGAAATGTCTTAAATATTTTCCTTTTTGCTATCATCACTTGATTCTTTGTCTTCATTTGAAATGTTTTCAAGATTACATTTAGAAATAATGCAATCAAGAATTTTTGGAGATTCTTTACCTTTGATGATATTGATGGATTGGTCTTCAATATCTTCTTTCTTGCTTTGATATGTCTTCTCTAGATTTATCCATAGATACTTAGTGGAAGTGCATTGTCCCCTGCTCTCTTTGATAGGGATTGAGAGTCCACTAAGAATGGTCTTGAGAGCCAATTCATCATTCTTCTTTCCTTCCCTTTGAGCTGCAAGCTTTGACTTGTTCTTCATGGAAACTGATCCACCAATGGCTGCCTTCCAAATACCTATTCCCATTTCCTTCAAATGTACTCTCATCTCTATTCTCCAAGTAGAATAGTTTTCCTCATCAAGGATTTGAAATTCATCATCCATTTTTGTGTCCATGGATCTCCTCCAAGCTTGTTAAGGCATATAGTGAAGGCCTACTCTGATACCAATTGTTGGA
>SNQJ01S0025576.1:102371-113156 GCA_010110895.2 Picea sitchensis
GCCCCGCTTTTGATGGTGCTATGTGTTGTCGTTTGCGCCGAGGGTCGGGGCTAAGCCCCGACCCTTTCCGCATCCTACCATACATTAAACCGGAAACAAAACCAACTACGGCCGAATGTAATACAAGCACCAATCAATAGCCCAAGCGGTTGGCCCGACTGTTCTAGTCCGTAGCTCGCCCGGAGGTCACCGGTTCGAAACCCCAGCGAGCCAAACCAAGTTTTTAACAATGAAACCGACGAACCAATAAGACAGCGCCACGTGGCACCCGGTGAGTGGGCCACGTGGCGTTTTTAACAAATTGAAACTGGACACGTGTCATCACGTGATTGGTCCACGTGCGTGCCACGTCACCCCATCCGTACTGCCAACTGTCAGACTGCCATGCTTCCACGTCATCTTCTGCCGTACTGCCACGTCATGCCACGTGTCTGCCCCGTCAGCGTGCTGACGCCATCATGCCACGTGTCACCCTGTGAGTGGTGACACGTGTCACCTCCGTATTGGTCAAATCGTACGCCCAAACGGCCAAATCTGCTTGACATGTGTTGCATCCTGGGGATGCCACGTGTCCTCCATACGGACCTGCCACGTCAGCTGTACGGACGTGCCACGTGGACTGTACGGCCTACCCAGTCAGCATCAAAATTTTGCCTGTTTGACTTTTCGGACAGAATGCGATATCTTCTCCATACGGACTTCGTTTGACATTAAAATTATACCACCGGAATCAAGAAGACGAGACGGACGCAATGGCATAGGTTTCGTCGCATTCCGAGCACTTTCATTTTTGAGCATTTTTCAAGCCCCATCAGGCTTCTGGATCGTTTTCAGATCACCAGGAGGGAACCAAAGATCTTTTCGAGCTCATAGGGTGAATGATCCAGAGACCGGGAGGTTGTAGAACCCCAAAGGGGAGGGGGGATTCATTAGGAAGGGAAAAGGAGCCAAAGGGATGAGAACGTGGAGGTTTTCTCTGTAACTTTCAGAAATGACTGATTGTTTCTGCCAGAGAATTCGAAGAGGCTTCAGGGTGATCGCCAGAGGAGATGAAGAGTCTCGATATAACTACCAATAGAATGAAGATTCATCATAGAGACAATTGACAGATGAGAAAGTGTTGAAGTCTGTAACTGTAACAAAGAGGATAAGATCAACTGTGACAGAGAAGACAAAGGGTCACACTGCTAGAAATAGGAAAAGAATCTCAGGAACAACCACTGATGATGAATAGTCTCAGCATAACGACCACTGATGAAGAACAGACTATGGATAATCACCAGAGAGGATGAATATTTTAGTGTATGATTTGGTAGAGGACTTGGCATGATAAATATATGCAGAAAAGAGAAGATATGGTTTCTTCTATTGAGAGTTATTCATGAGGGTAGAAGCATTCCATGCACAGGATTTGAAGCGCACATAAGGGCTGTAGCACACTGAATGGAAATGTTGCATAGATCATAAAGCACAGAAGAAAGATATATAACATAAATCCATATATGAGAGAGGAATATAAATCTGAAGTGCGCATGCAAAGACATAGAAGAAGAACATAAAGCTCAAGAAGATGCAAGCAGGAAGACACTAATGTAGGCATAGCAGAGCAGCGTAGCAGAATAGTGATGAGACTAGTAAGACATTGATTAATACTATATCGTTGTAATAAATTTCAGTAACAAAGATTTATATCTCAGGGTGGTAGGGTGGTGCTAGGGAGGACTGTTGTCCTTAGAGTTTCATGCAGGTGCTTGAACAAAGGGAGTTGTAGCTTCCATCTGGTTGCAACCAAAAAAACCAGGGAGGTAGGGTGGTGCAAGGGAGAACCATTGTTCTATGTTATACAGGTTGGTGCCTGTGTGACTAGAAGTTGATGCTTCCATCTAGTTGGTGCTAGAACACTCAGGGAGTTGGTGCTTCCTTCTAGTGGGTGCTAGAGAATCAAGAGAGTTATTTCTCTCAGCAAGTGTTAGCTTATGCAGGTTGGTGCATGTGTGACTAGAAGTTGGTACTTCCATCCAGTTGGTGCTGGAACACAAAGGGAGTTGGTGCTTCCTTCTAGTGGGTGCTAGAGAAACCAGAGAGTTGGTTCTCTTATCAAGTTTATGCTTGCAAAACAAAGGTGGTATCCTCTCAATGAGTTGGTGCTCATAAGAATGATAATGTACATAAAATAAAGACTACTTATCATATCAAGAAGAAGAGGTTTTTTCCCTTTATGGGTTTCCTTAGGAATATCTATCTCTGTGTGCTTCATTTGTGTGATTGATATTGAATACTCTATTTCTTACTTCCTTGCATTATTGTTATCATCATTGAGTGTTCTATAATGAGTTTAAAATGGTTAAAATTGTTTAAGAACAGTAACAACTGATTCACCCCCCCCCCCTCTTAGTTGTCCAACAATTGGTATCTAAGCAAGTTACCTTTATTTTAGGGTAGATCCTAGAGCTTAAACATGACTATCCATGAAGGAAATTCAACCAACAAGGTCCCTCTGCTCAATGGAACAAACTTTTCCTTCTGGAAAGATAGGATGAGAACCTACATAATGGCTTTAGGTGTAGATGTCTGGAATGTGGTAGAGACTGGTTATGCAAAGCCAATCATACTTGCTTCTAAGGATGACAAGATAGAATTCATCTTCAACGCTAAGGCTATGAATTCTATTCTGAGTGGGCTTGCAGAAGAAAAAATTGTAAAAGTTATGCACTTAGAATCTACCAAATAAATGTGGGAAAAACTCATTAGAAGTTATGAAGGTAATGAGAAGGTAATAGATGCCAAGCTTCAAACCTACATATTATAGTTTGAACAACTAAATATGAAAAAGGATGAAACTGAAGAGAAGTACAAATCCAAGAGATTTGATAAAAAGAAAAGTTTATGTATAAACGATGATGACTCATTAGGAGACACAATTAGTGACTCTTCTTGTGAAGATAAGTTTAATGACTTTACGCTTATGTCCAAAGAGGATTATGATAATAAAAGCACAGGAAGTGATGTTAATGATGAAGAAGTTGTGGTTGACTTGAAAGGAGAACTGATCAGTGCTTTAGAAGAGATTGACAGACTCAAACTTAAGAAGAGAAAGAAAAAACAGTTGCTGATATAGTTCGAGAAAGACAGTAAACAACATGATGAAGACTTTGCCCTACTAAAAGTGGAATTATAAGAGGCAAAGAAAATCGAGGACATTCTGAAACAACAGTTATCAGAGAAGACAAGATGTAAAGCCTTGGAAGAAGAGGTAGTAAAAACCAGAAAATAGATGGAGAAGTTTAAAGAATTGTATGTCCAAAATCTTCCAAGAATTAAAGCCTCAGTAGAAATAAACGACATTCTGAGCAAGCAAAGATATCCTTTTTTTAAGACTAGTTTAGGTTATGTAAGTGGTTAAAACAAAAAACAACCAGAAAGCAAAGAGCTAGTAAAGATGATAAAGTTCCAAGTCAACAAACAATGAGACCATGTTAGTACTCTGTCACCAAAATCTAATAAAGACAAGGTGATCACTGATAAAAAACAAAGATATCATAATATGGAGCAACAAATGCCAATAAGAAGGCCATCCTTCAGGTACCAAAATTTCTTCCATGGTTACTATTTTTATTGCTCTAATTTTGGTCATAGATTGCAAACTGTCAAATTAAGTTTAGAGACATGCAACTGAGGAAGTCAAGAAATAAACAATCCTTTCAAAATAGAACTAAACAACCAATGAGTCGAAAAATTTGCACCAATCACTTTGACCTATTGAACGATGATCTTGAATGTTATAATTGTCATAACTTTGGCCGCAAAGATGAAAATTGCCATCTAAAGAATTACAAAGAAGATCCAAGGATAAAACCCTTAGCTAGAAATGCCAGCACATGGAAAAAGAAAGATAGTGAAAAATGTGGTCTAGTACCTTCATCTCAAAAACAAAAATACCCATGGTATATCGACAATCGATGCTCCAAGCACATGACTGGAGACAAGGATAAGTTTTTGTCTATAAGTAAAAGCAAAAAAAGAAATATGGCCTTTGGAAATGATGAACTAGGTAAAATCAAGAGTAAAGGGATGGAGAGTTTGAGTAATGGCAAAGGAGATGCCCAATATGTTCTTCTTGTAGATGGGCAGAAACATAATTTGCTCAGTGTAAGTCAAATGTGTGACAGAGGATGTAAAGTGTTGGTCACTTCTAAAGATTGTAAGATAAAGTCTATAAACTCAGGATAAGTGGTGGCTAAAGGCATAAGGACAGGTAATAATGTTGATATTGAATCCTCCCCTGCAAGTAAAGGAGAAGACTCAGATACAACAAAAGAAAGTTCTGTTAGAATTTATCCCATTGAAGAAGTAGAAGAAGAATCATATCATAAGATGGAAGCATAAATTGTGAATATTAGAAAGAATGTTGATAAGTCAAACACCCAAATCAAGTTCTTGAACAACTCCATGACCTTGGATGAGATCTTGGACAGTCAAAGATCACCAAATGACAAATCCGGTCTTGGATACAATAAGGAAAAAATTAGTACTCCTAAGAAACCTGATGCAAGTCCTTCATTTGTAAAGGGTGAAGACAAGTCTGACACAGGTCCTTCATTTTTAAAAATGGAAAGGAGGTATGCCTCAGGTCCTTCATGTTCAAAGAATGAAAGAAATACTACAATACTTATAATATCAGATCAAGGAAGACATCCAAAAGCTACTCATACACCTCAAAGTAAGTTTAGAAGAGAGACACCTTCATGGATGAATCAAAAGAGGTATGAGAGTGTTCGTAACGGTTATTTTTTTTTCTTGTGATGAATATGGTCATAAAATCCTTGGATTGTAGGCATCATGGAAGGAAAATGAATGTACAGTAAAGAAGCATCTTGGATAAATACGAATACATCAAGTTAGAGATCGATGAGAATCAATGGGCAGATCCAAGGGTTGTTTGAAAAATACGAGCTACAATTACGCAATGTTCCAGTAGAACAACAACATTCACAGTAGAAACATTCTAATGTACAAAATGATATACATGACATATTGTAGAGATAACAAGAGGAGAGACCTTGTCAGGGAAAGATAACCTTTTAGAAACAAAGGGGGAGAATAGTTAGAAGTAGAGAGAGAAAAGTGACAGGGGGAGTCATTCAGTTATGACAAGAAAAGGTTGATGAAGGAGTCCCAGTAAGAGAGGTGAGCAATATTGAGTATACTACAGAGGACACAACTGAAGCTGAAGATGAACAGGTCCCAAAATCAATTATTTCATTCCAAGACCAAGCACATCCCCATAAAATACCATTCTCTGAGAGAGCAGGTCATCAATAAGATTGTTCGGGCTCATTACATTCCAACCACAGAACAAATTGCAGACATATTTACTAACTATCAGAAGTTGGGTGTCATCCCTTTTCTCACCTAAGAGAGTCCATCCTGTCAGGGGGATTATGTGTTGGTCGAATATCTGATACCTCTGAAAAGTAAGCTCAGGGGGGGGCATGCTTTTCTTTGACATTGATGTCAAAGGGGGAGGAAAGGTATGGTATGTCTACTACAGTTGGAGGTCTAAGTAGAACAGTGCAGTCTTTCAGGGTTTCCATCAATGCTAAAGGGGGATATTGTCGGCATGTTTAAAGGTAGAGAATTCTTGTCATTGATGGCAAGAACAACAACGACGATGGTATGTTTACAGGAACGAAAAAAAAACTAGGATGGCATATTGGTAGCAATGATGGAAAACATGAAAAGAACAATGATGGAAAACAAGAAATAAACGATGATAGCATTGGGAATTGATTTCTACAAGCTTAGGAGGAATAACGTAGAGTTGCATGCAGAGCGCAAGTGTGCACTAGGGCTAATGTTAACTTCATTTCCAAAGCTCAAGAGAGATGGCATTCTCAGAAATGCAAACGAGACCCAAACTCATCAAGACTCATAGAAGGATCAAAGGTTGAGGCCTTTGACACTTAGAAATTCTTCCGAGACGAAAGAAATTAGAAACTCAGGAGGAAGAGAGACAATGACCATTGGATCACTTTTGAGTCGAAGGACAGGATAAGATAAAAGATCTGAGATTTTTCATCAACTGTTGGATCAGAGTCCAGACAAGAGAAACGAGTGCACAGGAGGATAACAAATCTCAGCCGTTAGATCTGAGTGGGTGGACCAACAGCTGTTGGATCCCAAGGAAAGTGCACAAGACAAGTTCTGAAGTCATCAAAACCATCCATTGTTAGGGTTGACAGGTGGCAGCAGATCCGAGAGTTCGAAGAATCAAACTTCAAAATATTTTCTAGGGGTAGAGTGGAGTCAATACTAGCCATTGATGATGGGAAGGACACCTGGCGAGAGATCAACATTTCACTAACTCACGAACTAGAAAATTCAAAGGTGGGAGTTGTAGGAACTCGCGATGTCCGAGTTAGTGAGTTGATCTGAGCCCTTAGATCATAGGGAGTTGTGGACCATTGATCTGATACATAGTATTTCGGATATCAAGAATCAGAAGAAGGGAGGTGAACTAACCTCCGACATCCCGAAAAGTGAAATCCTAAAATGCAATTTGATTCACAATCATTGATTCACAATCATTGATTCACAGAGGGCTGTGGGCCATTGATCTGGAGAGGGTGTTGGAAAATCGAAATTCGGGAGAAGGGAGATGAGTAGTCCTCCAACTCTGCGAAATGCAAAGTCCCGATAAGATCTGGATCGTTGGATAATAGAGGGTTGTGGGCCGTCAATATTACACATAACGCTGAATCAGGAATCGGGATTTGGAAGAGTCAGGGTTGGCTCATGTTTAAACACCTGACACACAAGGTTGCGATTTGATCACATTCGTTGATCAAAGGGAGAGCGTGGACCATTGATCTGGAAAAGTGGAAAATCGGGAGTCCAGAGAAAGGAGATGAGTTAACCTTCGAGGATGCCATGAAACGTTAATTCTTGAAGCACTTGGAAGATTGGCCCTAGGTCATAGCGAAGAGTGCACATCGGCGAAGGTTAAGGGAGGAGCTAGCATGTCACTAGGCTCCACTTCAAATATCATCAAGATCATGAAGCTCCTTTTTTATTAGCGATTGGTCACAGCCAATGGTCACATCAGCGAAGGTTAAGGGAGGAGCTAACACATTGCTAGGCTCCACATCAAAGATCATGAGTTGTGTGAATCGAGGCAACTCGTAGCAGAATATCCGATGTCCGAGATCGCGAAGCACCTTTTGGTCAGTCCCCTGGTCTCAGCCAAGATCACATCAGCAAAAAATAAGGGAAGGAGATAGGGTTGCTAGGCTCCATTTTGGATATAGTGAGTTGGTAGAATCGCGGAAACTCGCAGCTGAATATCCAATGTACAAAGTCATGAAGTGCCTTTTGGATAGGCGTCTAATGACATCTCGTGGTCACATGAAAGGAAGGGGCTTAGCCAGAAAAGAGAGTGCCCACTGTGTAGTTTTCTCAGGAAGGGAAAAGGAGCCAAAGGGATGAGTGCGTGAAGGTTTTCTCTGTAAATTCTAGAAATGAATGATTGTTTCTGCTAGAGAATTCGAAGAGGCCTCAGGGTGATCACCAGAGGAGCTGAAGAGTCTCGAGATAACTGTCAGCCGAATGAAGACCAGGGATGATTTTAAGGATGGAAATTTATTTTAAAATTTAGAAACCTTGGTAAATCTTACTAATCCTTCATATGCCAACTATAAATGTTTGGCGATATTTTTGTAAAAATATTCAAATGTCCAAACATTTTATATAGTTTTTATAAATTTTTGGCGATTTTTAAGGTAAAATAATTTTATCCTTTAGAATTTGGGTGAATCATTTTTAAAATAGTGAATCTTTTTTTGGAAAAACCATGGAAAATTAGCCCATGAGTGAAATTTATCCCCTAAAATCATCCCTAACATTGAAGACTCATCATAGAGACAATTGACAGATGGGAAAGTGTTGAAGTCTGTAACTATAAAAGACAAGATAAGCTCAAATTTGATAGAGAAGACGAAGGGTCACACTACCAGAAATAGGCAAAGAATCTCAGGAAGGACCACTGATGAAAAATAGTCTCAGCATAACAACCACTGATGAAGAACAAACTCAGGATAATCACCAGAGAGGATGAATATTTCATTGTATGATCTGGAAGAGGACTTGGAATGATAAATATATGCATAACAGAGAAGATATGGTTCCTTTTATTGAGAGTTATTCATGCAAGTAGAAGCATGACATGCACAGGAGCTGAAGTGCACAGAAGAGGGGTAGCGCACATAATGGAAATGTTTCATAGAGCATAAAGAACAGAAGAAAGATATAGAAAAAAATGCATATTTGAGAGAGGAAGAGAAGGTCAAGGTGCACATGTAGAGATAGAGCAGAAGAACATAAATCTCAAGAAGATGAAAGCAGGAAGACACTGATGCACACAAATGAGATCAGTGTAGCAGAACAATGATGAGACTGGTAATCCATTGATTAATACTATATCGTTGTAATAAATTTTAGTAATAAATATTTATATCTCAGGGTGGTAGGGTGGTGCTAGGGAGGACTGTGTTCCTCAAAGTTTCAAGTGGGTTCTTGAACACAGAGAGTTGTAGCTTCCATCTAGTTGCAGCTAGAAAAAATAGGGAGGTAGGGTGGTGCAAGGGAGAAGCATTGTTCTCTATTATACAGGTTGGTGCCTGTGTGACTGGAAGTTGGTTCTTCCATCCAGTTGGTGTTGGAACACTCAGGGAGTGGGTGATTCCTTCTGGTGGGTGCTAGAGAATCAATAGAGTTGGTACTCTCAACAAGTTGCAGCTTGTACAGGTTGGTTCCTATGTACTAGAAGTTGGTGCTTCCATCCAGTTGGTGCTGGAACATAAAGGGATTTGGTGCTTCCTTCTAGTGGGTGCTAGAGAAACTAGAGAGTTGGTGCTCTCAGCAAGTTGTTTCTTGCAAAACAGATGTGGTAGCCTCTCAATGAGTTGGTTCTCATAAGAATGTGAATGTAAAGAAAATAAATACTACTTATCATATCAAGAAGAAGAGGTTTTTTCCCTTCATGGGTTTCCTCATAGTAATATGAAGACTACATGGGCACTCCCATTGGTGCTAGATGTCTTTCTGATGTATATTGTGACATAGATCCACATTTTATTTTATTTTGTCTATGATCCACACACACACTCATAATGGTTGATGTTTGTTTGATGATATTCACTCATTCCTTTTTCTACGAGATCTTTCCTTATGCCACTACCATGTATTGTTGGTAATGTATTTTGGCCATTAGTTCCTGTTCTAACTTCATACATTAGGGGGAAATTGTTATACCTTTATTTGTCACCCTAGACCTCATAAAGGACCTACTGATTTGATCTTTCTAGAATTACATGCCATTGTCACAAATTTCATTGTTTTTAGCACGATTTCTCTTTTCCTACCTATAAGAGAGATCTGTCACTTTTTGTCCTCATGCAAGGTGTGGTTGGTCACTTGTTTCTCTTTTTAAATAAGTGACTGCCCCTAGAACCTTCTACATTTGAGGAGTTGAAAAGAGATCATCTCGTGATAGGTTGGATATCATCTATCATGATCCTTGGAACTTGTGTGATAAAATTATAAGCTTTGAGCATATCTCTAAACCTCCTCCATCATTCTATAAAATAAGAGAAAATCAAGGGGTAAGGGAACTCAATTTATGATAGCCTTATGCTGCCAAATTATAACTAGAGAGAGACATCCTTGATATAATATTCATATTGGTATCATCACATTTGACAAAGAGTGATAAGGAAGTATCAAGGATATTGGATCTTGAAAGCACCTCAATAGTCTCAATGTAACACGTGCTATGTTGTACTTTTTGTTTTGGTGGCTCTTTCATGTTTTTATGAGCATGAAAGAGAGATAAAAGCATGCTTGATAGTGTTTTTTCCATGGTTTTACTAGTACAGAAAAGAGGTAAAATTGTACTCGACCATGTCTTTTTCATGGCTTGATGAGTGTGAAAAAGAGTTGAAAGTGTGCTCAATAGTGTCTTTTTCATGGTTTTACGAGCACGAAAAAAAGTTAAAAGTGATCTTGTTTGGAGAAAACAAGTGGATCCATGGCATGCAACAACATTCCAAGAATGTGGAATAGACCTATGCAAATCAAATGAAAGAGAAGTACCTCAGAAATTAATGGCCACTCATACAAATAGTTTTCTCCGTGGGTAAAGGTCATGAAACATAGGCAAAGTAATGGAAATAGTAAGAGGTCAAGAGTGACTGTAGTGGTGGTAAATAGGATAAAAGAAAAAATAAATAGAGCAGTAGGCACTAGGACATAAGCACCAATATACATATGCAATCATTAAGAAACATAAATAAATGACAAGAACCCCTTTGAGACATGGCCAAAAAAATATTAAGAGAGAAAAATGAGGATCAAATTTTAGTCATGGAAGGTATAAATAAGGGTTTGCAGGCCTATAGATAGTTACAACATGGGCATCAAATGACAAAGGGAATGCTAACTAGGGAACCCATGAAATGGTGGGCACTATCGCACAAGTTACGATGTGAAAATAAGAAAGGATAAGGTCACAACTTGTTGGGTTCGAACCTAAGGCATTGTGATGAAATAATGACGATTGATACTGTTAACTCCCAAAATGAAACCATCCTTTTGGTTGAATTTTGTAGTGGATAGCATGGCTATCGGTAGTGTCCTCAAGTTATTTTTGAGTTTTTATAGCTGAAAATTTTAGGTTTTGGTTTGTCTTAAGGAAATAATTTGACCCATAAAGTCTTCTTTCCAAAATTT
>SNQJ01S0025577.1:0-26250 GCA_010110895.2 Picea sitchensis
CATGATTATTTATATTGTGTTATTGTTACCTTGATTTTGAAAATGGTTACTTTCTATGTGGTTTCTAAGGCCTTAGGAAGGTGTGGGAGTACCTCCTAAAAACATGTGGACAACTCTTCTCCTACCTCCATTTCAACTTCATGAACTTTTTCTTAAAAAAATTAGGTATTCAATCTTGTTTCTATAACATAATTAGAGCAAAGTTCTCTAGTCCATTTGGTTAGATAAAAATGTGGTGGTTTCAGTTCCTTGTTTTCTACATTGACTCTAATTTGTTGTAGAATAATCATGAAAAAGTGATTAAAAATATTATCATTTTCCAATATGAGGTAGATGGAAATGTCACCCCATGACATGTGTCATATCCTCTATACATTATTCTTATTATTAATCCATGACACAAATTTAAATATCATCTACCTAGGTTTCCAGGGAATGGGTAACTTCTATTAACAAAGACCTGGTTGCATTCTTTGATACATGCAATAATATCGGTGCTCATGATAATGACTCATGTATGAGACTATTTGTAAATTATTTGGAAGGTAGGGATACTGATGGGTTTTTTATCTTCCCAATAAGATCTTTTGAACCTAGTTTGAATAAATATATTGGTTTAAGTATACTTTTGGAAAAATGGAAAACCCTATCAACCACATGAGAAATTTTAAGAATTTGTCTTTTAATGATGGTGAGACCATCAAATCCTTTAACCTTAGGTTCATGAAACTTTTTAATAAGATTTCCAAAGTTATTATACCCACTCGACAAGTTTCTCTTGCTCATAATGATAATAAATTACCCCTTTCTTATCGTCATCAGTTAGAAGAGAATGGTATAAAATGTCTGGGATGTATTATGCAAACTTGTTTGGAGTTTGAAGAGCATAACTGTTGTGAGTGGGAAATCCCTTTATGAACTAGCACTTAGGGTTTTATCATGCATGCAGAAAAGACCTAAAGATTCCTACTTTTTACCGTCGTCCTGGACCTAATCCCCATTATTCTTAATCAAATACGTAGTTTAGAAGATCAAGTGAGCATACCTTATTTCGGGCATTTGATGTCGATCCTTCTTTACGCTTGATTAATCTTTGACTTCATCTCTCCTCCCAAGGATGACCTACATTCACACAAGACAAACAAAGAAATCCACATGCATTTGATATATAGATTAACAGGTTAGAGACTTAATCAACATATGTGCAATAAACCATGAAAATCTCATATGGTGGGACGAGAAAAGTATCTCTTTATTATTAACTTCAACAAATCAACTTACAATGGTGAAGTTGGCCACTTCTCCACAAAACCTGGTCCTAGGATCCTCTTCAGCTAACCTCCAACTTCTTTTCTCTATATTTCTCTTTGCACAAGGAAGGCTAAAGGTTAGGACAAAGGGAATGTGAAATCGGGTATAGTTTCTTTACTATGATTCTTCCTCTTCCAAATCGGACCCCTAACCCTTCTTTTATAGGCTAGAAGAAGCTAGGTATTTGGACGAACTCTCAGCCATGCATGGCCAGCAGGTTTAGTTAAATCACCCAAAGTTATGTGTTTCATCGACAACTTTCCTTTTTTCGTACTTTTGTAGGTACACGCAGGTTGTTTTGGGTCATCGAGCGTGTACACGCATGCAATAATAGAGCAGGGCACGTGGGCCTTTATAAAAAGTGTTTTTAAGAAGAGTTGTTTAGTAGTGCTTTGGCAAAGAAGGAATCTGAGATGGCCTGATGCCAGGTAAGCATGTCTGGTGCAAATTAGGGTTATAAAAGATGTCCCCTAATGTGTGAGGTCAGAAGAGCATATGATGGTCAAAATGCATTACCAATATTTACTAATGTGTCGAACAAGTGAGCCCAAGGACTAGAAATCAGGAGGCACCATCTGCAAAAATAACAATTGTCTCACCGAGGCAGGCATACCCATGCTCGGGATAGAATAAACTCATGGTTACCAATCAAATACACTATAGATGCATGTCATATAATTATATAAAGTGTATTTGTGAACAATACACAGTGGAGCTACATCTTGAAATCAAAAAGATATACATGTAGAGTATTCATATTTTTAGAAGTTGATAAGGCCTAATGGATGGAGATGAGATCTTTAGAGCTCGAGCAACAACTTCAAAATCTTCAAAATTCGAGTAGGAGTGTAATATGAGTGTACGACTTCACTACCCAGACGTCTTCGACGGCTCGTCAGTCATGTACTAGAGAATCTTGATGATCAGACTGAAGGCTTCATTGATTTTGAACAAAGACATGACTGGACGTTTAAGATGGTCAGGTATGAGGGCAAGAGACAAACTACAGAGGGGTTGACTCAAGCTTGGTAAAAACTTCCCTTGGACAATAGCACAAAAAATGATGAGACCCAGGCAGCATGGCATGAACATAAGTTTACGAGGCAGGAGGGGACGCAAACTCTCCATATGTTTGGAAGAATAACCAAACGGAGGAGGACACAACTCTATGTAGTGAGAAATAACTTCCTAAGGTTGTATTAAATCCCAGTGTTTGATGAACAAACAGACATATGTACTTTATCCAAGGGTGACTCATTATGCTGCCAATAAAGGAAATACTTTTCTCTTCCTCTTTTTGGGGTATATTTGATTTTTTTTGTCTTTCTCAATGATTTTGCAAAAAAGAGTGAAAGAATGTTATGTTACAATGGAGGAACGAGTGTTACAAACATACAAGTTCAAGGCGCAAGGACAAGACTGATGTTCAGAACAATGGCACTCAGGAAAAATTCTCTAGGGGCCAAAGGTGTCAAGAAGCAGAGGCAAAGTGCTACAAGGCTTGCGTATAAGGTATGCTTCAAATGGTTCGGTTGAGAGAAACATGGAGCCAACATTTAGACCAAAGACGTAGGTATGCCAATGTGGTTAAAAAAACACACAATGGTAATGTCCTTCGATGTAAGTTTAACGAGACCAGAGAAGGTAAGCTTGACGATTTTTCATATTTAGAGAGTCTGAAAAAATGTAAAAGGAGACTCCATTAGGGTACCTTTTTCAAAGGTATTCTAGTCGGTTCGAAAAAGGGGTAAACTAGCACTGACAAGACGTCTATTCAAAACCATTTTAACGAGTGTGATAAAGACAATATCACTCGGCCATTTTTTCATTTTTAAGGAGTCTGAAAAAAGCTTAACTATGGACTCCGTCAGGAATGTTCTTCTTGACCAGTTTAACGAGTGTGAAAGAATAAGGTCACTCAACAATCTTTTCAATTTTAGGGAGTCTGAAAAGAGCTTAACTATGGACTCCGTGGGGGTTCCTTTTTCATAAATTTAGTCCCTCAGGCCCGAAAAAGGGTTAAAATGATACCTGAGAGTACTCTTCTAGAGAACTGAAGTTCCTTAGAGTATACCTTTGTTTGTACAGTTGACCGTCCAGACCGAAAAAGGGGTAAACTATCGCCGAACATACGTGACTTCAAATTTCAGTTTAATGAGCGTGAAAGGCCACAAGATCACTCGACAATCTTTTCATGTTTAGAGGGTCTGAAAAGGGCTGAAAAGAAGACCCATTATGTTTTTTGGCAGTCCCGAGGGTGAGGTCAAGAGTGAAAAGGAATCATACAAATGAGGCTCAAACTCATAATCCAGAAAAAACAACAAGGACTCCCGAGCCTACAGTGATTAGAGACAATATGGACACCATAATGCAACCAGGATATACCTAGGGCATCCATGTTCCGGTAAGATCTACCACCAACTCGCGACACTTCTAAAGAAATGATGATGGTTCTGTGTCGCAACCTGATGGGATCGATCCTATGTCAAAGGGATAAAGATAACGAGATACAAAAGTCAGGGTAGAAACCTAACCTATATGCTCAAGTTGATCATCTGAGAATTTTCCACGGATCATCAAAAGTTACCCAAAACTCGAAAAAAATGTCCAAATACCCGATATACCCCTCCAATGCAACTCCTTAATCACTCTAAATGGTTTTTGGTTTGAAAAACATGATAAAGGGGGCCAAAAAAGTGACAAAAAGAGGCCAAAAAGTTGATAAATAGAAGCTGGCAACTCATTACCACCATTATTGATTTGGAAATTAACTCTGGAGCCAAAAACCCCCTTTGATAAAAGTGGTGATTTTGGGAGCTATAGTAAGTAAGTACAAACTCTCTGGACCAAGTAAGTACAAACTCTCTTATCTTGCCATTTAAATATTTATTTTTTCTTTGGGTTCCATGTTTTGGGGGAGCGCCGACCTTCAAAAGGTCGGCCATAGGTCCACATGGGCTGTCTTAGGACAGGCCGCGTGTACATTCAGGAAGAGTAAAAACTACATGCATGTACACACAACTGTCATCATTACAGCCCGTGTGGGACCCCTTATTGAATGAAAAAAGTTTTAAAAACAAGGGTTAACCCTCCTGAACCTTGGTGTTTTCCAGGATGTATGTTCACTAGAGAGAAAAAGAGCATGAGGAGGTTAGTGGGTTGGTCAGGGAGGACCCTAATGTTGTGGTTGCCTTGATGCAATGTGGGCTGCTCAAGTTCTTATTATGTCCTTTTATGTGGGCACAACCTAGGCTACTGAATTCCTTGGTTGATTATTGGCATCTGGATGCAGAGGCGTTTATGTTAGAGGGGCAGTCACTGGTGCCCACGAAAGAGGATATATATTTTTTGACTGGCCTCTCCAGAAGAGGGGAACCAGTCAACTTCCGGACATTTCCTTCGAGGCCTCATAACATAGCGGAATTGATAGGACTTTACTGTGAGGTTGGTACAGACCGCTCAAGCTCACAGGTGCCCATAAGCAAGATTACTGACCTATCGTTGCAGGTGATTGTGTTTCTTCTTGGGCGGATTACTGGTTCTGTGGATCTACATCAGGCATCCCATGCATAGATTAACTGTGTAGTCCAATGCTTAATTGCACAAATATTTGACTGGAGCACAACATTGTTAGATTGTATGAAGAGGTAGTTGACAGATTTCYGGTCACAGACACAGAGGAACTTCGGGTTCGGGWMCATTCTATACTCTTTCTTTTTTGAAAGAGTTTTGAGCTTCAATCCTCAAGTAGTGGTACGAGAACATCAGGCCTCTCTTCATGAAGTTTGTAGATGGGCAGTGTTACTGCCACGACAGGGTGGTGGAAGGACCAATGAGTCCTTCGATGATGATTTCTTCGCTTGGTTGTCGCAACAAATCCTAGTCATAGAGGATTACCCCTATGCTGGAATTGATTTCTCAAGAGATCTTGAGATACCAGTACCTCCTGGTGAGGAGCGAGGAGAGATGGGTAAGTTTACATTATTGTTATATTATTTTATTTTTTGTGAAATATATGTAATTTTTATGTTATATATCATTTTTTGTATACCATAGCATTTGATGGATACATGTATGTTGTGTGTAGATGTGGGACCAGTGTGGCCTGGGGACTATGCGAGGAACAAGCATCATCCTCGGCCAAGAGCCACACCTACCACCACCGAGGGACCAATAGTAGCAGGAGAGCTTCCAACCAAGGAGGCTGAGAGGGTGTTGAGACGAGTTGAGAAAAACTTTACCGTTCTCACCCACACAATCCCTATGGAAGAGATTGAGGACCTGCCACCATCTATGCAGCCTCATGTAGTGGGGGCACCATGAACGTGGGTCCGATTGTTTCATCATTTGGCAAACGTTGTTGATCAGTATAACAGGGCCCACAGGCCCTGACTTTAGTTAGACTTTTCACGTGCCAAGAGAACTACTTGTATATATGTTTTGAAGGCATAAACCCCATGACTCGTTATTGGTCATATTTTTGAGGTGCTTGCATCCACCTATGTACTCTGGTGACTATGATGTTATATATGGATTTTTATATCTTTTTGTGTCTTATGGATCATATTTGCCTTTAAAAATGTATTTACAAATTTATGTGTATGTCCTTTCATATGTGTGTGAGATGCCAATCTAAAATTTGATTAGCTAGAGTATCTGTGATTCGGTTTAATCTCCTAGGAACATGAAAATATGTAATATAATCAAATCTTTGTTCTAAGAGACGTACCCTAAGGAATCATCGATGTAAAGTCGGATCATGAACACGGTAGACTCTATTAACTGCGACACAACCAACTGAGCATCTAGATAGACCCAGAGATGAGAGATAGCGAATGATAGGGAATAACGAAGCAACTCAATAACTGCACTATACTCGGAAACATTATTTTTGGTGTCACCTAAGCATATACCTCCGGAAGATAATAATTGGCCTTGAGGTGTAAAAATTACTTAAGTTGTGGAGGCAAGCCTCCGAGTGTGCCAGCTAGCACCGTTTGCGTACCCAATGAACACCTCGGATTCACTTGACATCTGCCACAGTGATGAAAGATAACATCAAAAAGACACATCCATAATGCTAAAAGAAACTAGAAAGTAATAGTACAAAGACTATACATATGTTACAAAATGTTACCCATGGTGACCTTCCTATGAGTAATACTTCTTGAGGTAGAGTCCATTTCTAGGCTCTGCCAAAGCATTCCCTTCAAAGTCAACCAGACAATAAGCACCCTTCTTTAGAACATATTTTATGATGAAAGGTCTGAACCACATGGGTTTGAATTTTCCTGCCCCCAGGGGGTCCTTATCTTGGTCATAGACCAGGACAAGGTCGCCTTCAGAAAAAATATGAGGATGAACAGACCTATCATACTGACACTTTACTTTATGTTTGTGGGCCTCGTTGGCCAAGGCCACATCACAACGCTACTCATTGAGTTGCTCAAGGTATAATAATCGTTCTTCAAGTGGAGAAGTATCTGGCAATAATTGTACTGCCAACTTTAGGGATGGGATCTGACATTCGATAGGTAAGACTACTTCCATCCCGTAAATAAGTTGAAAAGGTGAGAAACTGGTTGCAGTCTTAATAGACGTTCGTTAAGCCCATAATGCCAAGTATAACATCAAATACCAATTTGACTTGGCTGAGTTGATTGTTCGCTGTAGGATGGTCTTAAGAGTTTTATTTGCAGCTTCTACCTGACCATTTGCTTGGGGGTAGTAGGGTGATGAATGTTMTTGCCGTAACCCAAGCTTTGATGTTAACTCGGTCATCATCTGGTTCTGAAAGTGACTGCCATGGTCAGTGACAATCTCCCTCGAGACATCGAACCTTGCTATTATCTGGTTGAATAAAAAGAGAGCTGCATTCTCTCCATCATCTTTAAATGTTGGCATAGCTTTGACCCACTTCATGAAGTAGTCTACGACTACAATGATATAATGGTGCCCCCTTGCTAAAGGYGGGTTGCATGTAGTGTAATCAATCCCCCACTTGGTGAAAGGACTAACTGTGATGACAGGAAACATGGGAGCGGGATGTGMCCTCATCTTCTGAGAGAAGATCTGGCACGGGTGGCACTTCTTAACCGATTCGATACAATCTTTGATTAGTGTCGGCCAGAAGTAACATGCTCATAGAATCTTTTGGGTTGTTTCCAACCCAGACAARTGACCGCCACATGCTTCGGTATGGAAATCGTTAAGCACGATAACTACTTCTTTGTGAGTGAGACATCGGCGTAGGATGCAGTCTATGCCTCTTCGATACAACATATCATCGAGTATGAGATAATTCTTAGCCTGATGGCATATACGTCGACACTCATCATGAGAAATAGAGGACGGGCACTTCAAAGTATGGATATAGATGAGTATATCTCCATACCAGGGATCCGAAGATGTGATAAAAAGCATATCTCCTCTGATAGGAGAATCTTTGGGCACAACATCACCTGACTCAACCGGAAGTTCTGAAAAAAGTTCTGCAAAGACCAGTGACTTTTTGGATTTTTCTAAAACAAAATCTAAGTCAAACTCCTGGAGGACTACTATCCATCTACTAATATTTCCTCCTATTACCCATTGTGTCAACATGTACTGGAATGGATTCACGACAAAAATGACGATGTTCTTGTGAAACAAAACATAATGATGGAACCGTTGAACAACATGAATTGTTGCCAAAGCAAGTTTTTCGATATGAGAATAATTGTGTTCCAGTCCTACGAGGCCTTGGCTCAGGTAATAAATCACATATTCTGAGAACAAGTCATCCTCCTGAACTAAGACCATGCCTATGGTTGACTCTGCTGCAGCCAGGTATAATAAGAAATCTTTGTTATAGTTAGGTGGCCAAAGCAGAGGGGAAGTTGTGGGGGCATGTTTCAATGTGTCAAAAGAGAGTTGAGTAGCATCGTCCCAATAAAAAGGAACGTCTTTCTTCAGTAAGCACATAAAGCCCTTTGTGATCTCAGCATATTTGGCGATGAAACGACTTAAAAAAATCACCTTTCCCTGTAGAATCTGAAGTTGAAGGATTTTGATTTGGGGAGGAAACTGAATTATTTCCTCAACCTTGAGAGGATCGACCATGATCCCTATTGTTGATACTATGAAACCTAATAAACATCCTAATGTTATGCAAAAGATGCACTTGTTTGGATTCAAGAAAATCTGAAAGTAACGACAACACTCAAAGATAAGTCGGAGGTGTGTGGGATGATCTGTTCTCTTGTGAGATCGAGATGCCAAATCATCTAAATAGGCCTCGACTATATTCTTGAGGTCATGGAAAGAAAAATGCATGGCCCGCTAAAAGGTCGCTCCAGCATTTTTGAGACCAAAGGGCATCTTACGATATGTGAATGTACCCCATGGACAAATGAATGTCATTTTTGTTGGTCCTCGGGTTTGATTTGTACTTGATTATATCCCGAAAAACCATCCATGAAACAGAAGGCCTCACAACTGGCACATTCATCAATGATCTGGTTGATGAATGGTGTGGGAAAATTATCTTTTGGAAAGGCCTTGTTCAAATCACGGAAGTCTGTACATACACAAATCGTGCCTTGTTTTTTATTGACCCGCACAGGATTTGACACCCATTGGGTCAAATGGATAGGATAGATAAAACCGACTTTTAGTAGTTTCTCCACTTCAACCTTGATGACCGCTACTTTCCTGGGATTAACTGGACGAAGATTTTGATGAAAAGGCTTGGCATCTGGATAAGTTGTGATTTCATGTTCGAATATTTTTGGATCGATGCCTGGTATTTCCTCGTAATACCAGGAAAAAACGTCGCGGAAATATTTAAATAGATCTGTGTAGATTTGAATCTCTCCGAGGGAGCAGTCAGCTCCAATGAAAACATTCTCCAGGATGCCATGGGTTCTAGAAATATTGATCAATATGGTTTTAGTGATGGTTGCCATATTACCCTCAGCATAGACCTTGTTTGTAGCTAAGGGATTAATAGGACAAGACCTATCTACAGTCATAGTCAAGGTGAATTCTCTGGCTTTGATTCTTCTTAACTCTGGGAGGAAGTATGATCTGTGATGAAGATCATCCCAAGGTTTTTCCTTAATAGTCATTGCTTCAATTTCTTCTTCGTCAGAGGGAAAGACTAAGTCTAACGAATCGGTTTCAGTGAGAGAACCTTGAGCCCAAATAGGCTCTAGAAGTGGATCTAACTCTTGTGAAGGAGTTGGATCTGGGTTGGATGAATCTTGATGGACTGAAGAGTACGCTACTTCAGCTGTGGACAAGGGAATGGACATGCCCAGGTGCCCTGTCCCCTCCATCGTGGCCAATGGGGAAGGAAGTATCCATGGATCGGTGAAGTAAGTCATGTGAAACGACAAAACATGGAAAATCTTAACCTTATGGTGGTCGGATATGAACTTGACATCGCCTTGAGGGGGTGGGTAATCGAAGGTACCCATCAAAGATGGGCACAAACCAACCCCTATGTTGAATATTCCTAGTTGATGATTATCAATCATCGGGACCGTGGACACCCCCAATGAAGGGTCAAGTCTGCAGAAAGACAATTGTTCAATGGTCACAATCCGGTCCTCGTGTGAAAATAACAAGACCTGGAAAACTGTAGCAACCACTGCTTGCATGGCATAAGTCCAAATCCTTCCTAACAAGATATTGTAGTCAAGTGATCCAGATGGATATCGGTGGCCACCCACCTTTTCCAACTGGCTCAAAAAAGTTTTCTGACAATTTTGGCAATTTACTATTTTTAGCAGTTTTAACTTCTGGGGCCATTTTGAGGGCCTAAATGAAGGTTTTTTGGGATATAGATCCCCAATGATATCCAAAGGCATGATTGAGCCCCCAAAATTAATCTCCTTGACGATACCTTTCAAACGGGCTATCACACGCCTAAAATGGAGATCGTATGCAAAAGTTACGACCCCAGGAAGTTGATGTACTAACTTACCCAAACAGGGTCCACATGACTTTTGGCGCTTCATCTCCTAGGGTTAGGTTTTGGATGTCTAGGGTTTTTGGAATTATTTCTTTTTGTAAAAATGCCTTCAGAGCGTCATTGTAATCTTCTTCTTGCAAATGCATGCTGCCATCACATCTCTTCTCAGAGATGAGCCGCCACCATTCTATCAAGTTTGTTTCCGCTGCATTTTACAGTTTCAACTTATTTCGTTATTGAATAGAAAACTAGTTTTACTGTATCTCTATTATTTTGTGTTAAGAACCTATTAATAATTTGTATTCATTTCATTCTTCTCATAAAATCCGGATCATCGAGGGACGCGTCAACTACTTCTACCTCGACGCACACGGTCTTCCCGCCTAACTGCACGGGAAAAGAGGGAATGATACCATGTGGTCGAAACGAACGTCCGTCAAAAGAAGTGAGAAGAGTAGGTGACGGAGAAAAAATGGGATGGCCAATGGCCTTCCAACATGCCAACGGCATAACGCATGTCAAGGCGCCCTCATCAACCACCGTGCAAAAAATATTTCGAGTAAAAGTTTTCATGGAGTAAGCCACTACAATCTGAAATGCTACATGGTAAGGCTGAAAAGGTTTTAAGTTAGTTGTATCCAGCATCATGGTACCCAAATTATAAGTCTCGGTAGATCCTAAAGAGGTTAACAAATCTTTCCTCTGGGAAGGGCAGCTTTGCAGGACCTCCAAAGCGGACATCGCATAAGGGGTTTGAGACAAATCCTCCACCACAAAATAGTTTTGGGCGGCCCTTGCATTTGGGTTGTGAGAAGCTTTTTTGAACATGCCTTTTGGGATGCGTGTCATTGTTTCACCCAAATTCTTCTCAATCTATAGAGGAAGAGATGGGAGTTCATCTTCTTTTCCCTTCTTAGAAGTTATTGGTTTACTGTAGTCATGTGCTCTAGTTGATAGAAAAGCATCACCCTTCATCTTATACACATTCATGGATGCGGGATTGTTTGATGATGGAGAGGGTCCTTGACTGCCCCTTCTATGATTGTAGAGGCTTGGGTTAGGTTTTTCCCATGCTGAAATGGATTGGTTAACACAGTAGGTTGTTGTTGTGTCACAAACGTTTGGGCCTCTGCAAATCGAGGACATTGGTGGGTCAGGTGGTCTTCTGCACACAGGTTGCATCGATACCACACCTTCCATTTCTCAGTGTTTCCCCCACCAGAATTATCAGTGGGTTTCTTATCCCCCTTACCCTTCTTTGTGTTGATTATGGTGATGGCTTATAGTTCTCTCTTATTTATGAATGTTGTTGATAAATGGAAGTAACTAAGTACAAATGAATAATATGTTTGAAGGTGTTGTTAACTAAAGTTTTGTAAAAGGTGTAAAATGAGCCTCACACTGATTCACCCCCCCCTCTCAGTGTGGTTGATTTTTCCAACATACCAAAGTAAGATTAAACCACAAAAAGGAAAAAAGGAGATAGTATGCACTTACCACTCTCCTTGAACATCAATGATGATACAAATGAAATTAGTTCTTGTCAACATATACTCATTATATATGACCCATTATGGCTTGTGATCAAAACATGTTGAAGGATGCAACTGAACAGTCTGTGTATTGTAAATCGGGATAAACAGTCAAAACACATATAACAAAATAAACAAAAACATACATCAGAACATGTTCATATGATAGAAGAAAAAAAAATTCACACTTGCAATTAAATTCATATGATCATATCAATCAAATGTTTTTTTCACACCTACTTATATTTTACTGTGAGATACTGTCCAGTTTGCTCTCGATGAGTCACCTGCATGAAATAGCCTACGAGCATTGCCTTCCTTAAATTAAGATAGTGTTCGTGACTTTTAAAAATCAGTGCTACACAACTTGAGCTTGTATCGTGTCATGGTGCGAACCAATTGTTGTATCACATTTTCAACAACTTTGAGAGCCCTTGCATTTATAAAATTTTTGCATCACCAATTTGGATGTTCATCTACAAAACTAGTAAAATAAAATGTTGGAATCAACCAAAAAGAATACAAAAAACATTTAATGTATGCATGATCATGATCCAATTCATGTTTGGACCAATACCAAGGTTTTTGGTAGGGGAGAAGGGTAAGGTTCATGTATGGGAGCGAGATATCTACAAAATTTAGGGGGACAAGGGGCGGGAATGAATATAAAATATTAAAGAATAAAGAAATTAATTTTGAGTGCATATACAATTAGTGCAAATAAATATATACACAACTATCTTAGATTCATATTAACTCACAAATCTATCAAGCACGGAGTGAAAAAATCCCTTGAGGTGAAAACCTTGAGTTATTTATCCCTCAAAACATTTTTCACCTTGAAAGATTTGATCCCTATCAATGCTTGATATATCTATTGTAAAGATAGATCTAAACTAGTTATATTTGAATTGATGATCTTCTTGACCTCTACATGTAGTGAAATATGATTCAATGAAATGTTGATAGGAGGTAGCCATAAATGTTTTGATCCTTGTGTCTGTCAAATCCAAATTCCTTCCAAAGTTGTAGAATTTGTGAATCCAAAGGGTTAGCTCAACTGGTTTTCACTAATGTTGTTGGGAATTTGGTTAGTTTTGTACCAACAAGTACCTAGTTAAAAAACCCCTTGATGAGGCACAATAGTCTAGTCTAATGGGTCTACTATGGATACCACACCACATGCACCATGAGTGGTGCATAGAGAACTGTATTTATCTTCATCATTTATAAACTTAAAGAATCTAGGTCACACACCAACCAGACTATGCCTAAGCTAAGTAAGGTCAATACAAATAGAAAACTAATCCCTCACACTAGTAAGAAAAAAAATAAAATTAAACTTTATATAATGACAATATAAAACTAAACATCAGACAGTTGCAAACTATGAAACAATTATTACTTAAAACATACCTAAAAGCATAGCAATGATGAAAAGAATATCATTAAAGCAGATGAACTCAAGGCTAATGACTAGCATATTGGGCATCTATGGGTCCAATGGAAATTCACTCATAATCTCTCAAACTCACATCTTCATCCAATGCACCCAAATAGTTAAAAATATCTAATGCACACATCAAAGTCTCTGGAGTAGGAGGATCCATAAAATCAAAATGCACCAAATCATCAATCCCTAGTTTTTTAAGGGTAAGAACTACATTTGCAAGATTTATCACAAAATCTAAGATACTTCTGTGGTTAAAGGTCATTCTAAGAACTCATTTTTGTGTACAGTATGAAATTTTTTCCAATTTATGTACATACAGCTCAACCTACTATGTTATGAGCACTTGATTTTGATATAGGAGAAATAAGTAAAGACTCTACACACACTCAAGGGTTATACACTTTCTGTTTTGAAAAACCATGATCAATCACATACATGATGCCATCAATAGTCAATGATGTTTCTGCAATGTTAGTGGATACCACTACTTTTCTTCTCAGATGACCATCCTCCATTGTGGGTGGTGGAGTTGGGTGAAATATATTATGTTGCATGGAAGGAGGAAGGATTGAATATAAAGGAACAACTTTAGAGGACCGACCTTATCACCCAAATTTTGTACCTCTCTTGTAATATTTCTACAAGTATCTTCTATTTCCTCCTCCCTAGTGACGATAATAAGCATGTCCCCAGGTGGTTCATTTATGTGTATTTGAACAACAGTCATAATTGTTGCTTCTAAGTAATCTTTTTCATGTTCTTGAGTGAAGAATATCTCAACTAGATGTAATATTCTAGGTACTTTCATAAGAGGTGCCCCATTGAAATATGATTGAAATTTTTCTACCTCTAATTTTGCACTCATAACAATGAGCTTTAAATCAGAACTATTCTTTAAATAACCAATTAAAACATAAAAGGGATGGAGGGGGGGTTACTGAAGAACACAAAATATAACTCTAGATGTTAAATCACAGTTCCATATCCAAAATAACCAATTAAAACTTAAAAAGGATGGACAGGGAAACAACTGAAGTGACACAACATAGAACCCTGGATGTGAAATATTGGCATAGTAACTGTAATAAATAAGTGAGTGACAATATACAATAGAAAGGAAAATCATCCCACATCATGAAAACAAGCAGACAATTTTCTTGTTCGGTTGGATTGTGGTATTTAGAAAAGTATCACCCATCCAATCAAAACATGATCTATTCCAAATAAGTTGGCACTCAAAGTTGAAACAAATTATATTGTAATATTGCAATGGACATTTATGAAACTACTGCTAGTGGCATCTTAAGGAAAATTCCAGGAATAATGTGTTAATTACCAAACTTTCCTATGAATTCTTACTTCAAAATAATGTTTGTACCAATGCAATCTTCAAACCGAATGCTATATCCAACTTATTCTCCAATTGTCACATCCATTTCCTCTGCTACATGAGGAGAAACAACATAACAGGCATCCTGCGAGGTTGAGTGCAAGTAATCTATTTTTGATTGTTAGCGTACCCAACTTCTACCACAAATTGAGGAATCTGCAAGGCGACAAGGTAATTTCATAGAAATATATATAACTCAAAGAAGTATCAAAATCCAAAGATAGGAGAACTCTACAGGAACACAAATACATAGATAAATTATTATCCCACCACCACTTTTGCAATTCTCAATTTGTTCATGAATACTTGGATTATGACAAATTAGAGTAGAAATTTATACTTAACATGCTAACCTAGATAAAATTTAGGAGATTATTAATAGAGCAATGAGAACCCTCTTTTCAAATGCATCAATATAAGTGTGTTAATCATTGTTCTAAAAAAATTGTAGTGTGTCGGGATGCAGGTATGTGTGGAATGCACAATACATCTGGAGAGTGTGATCATGTTCACCATACATTATGGTATATAGGAGGTAATACCCCAACATAAGGGACCGTACCCCAAATATAGAAAAATATACTCTCTAGAAACTTGTAAATATTAAAAACATTATATTTTTTTATCACCGATTAATGATTAATAAGAAACAAAGAATCTCCAAGATTCAAATACAAGTTGTAAGGTTGAGGAAAGGCCTCTCCAAATATATGTTGGTGGATTCTGGGGAATCCCCAAAAAACATTGTAGTTACAGGCTTCAATCCATCATTCCAGTGGGAAATGAGAAAAAATCCACTGTTGTCACAATTTTTTGGACACCGATAAATCTAGAGATCCAAGTCAGTAGACCTCTCCAATGACTTCCAAGTAAATCTAGTGAAAAAGAAACAAAATTCCTCTGCCATTACAAGTTTTCATCCACCAAATATGAACCCACTGCTCACCATCAATCAACCAGTCTTCAAAGTGATGTTTTCTTTTGGGTTAGGGTGTTTCTTAGGGTTTATATTGTTCTAAAAAACTAGTGGGATGCACTACATGTGAGTAAGAGAAAAATTAAACTTATCCATTTCTTTAAAATTAAGAAGTGAAGCCCAGACAATGGGCTCGTCCATAAGTACCCTAACTGATAAGATACATTTGTGTACATACCCATTTTCAAGGGACATCCCCAAGGTCATCTCACCATGGATATTGATTGCTATTGGGACATTCTTCACATCCCTAGTATGCATAAATGTGTCCCAAAAGTGTGAGCATTCACCCATGTTACATTGATGTTAATGAAAATATCTCAGAGGTAATCCCCTTCAAAGATATATCAAACAAGTATTCCCACTCAGCCCTAAATATAATCATCTCAATTCTTGGCATTCTATTATGCCCATGCCTAAGCGATAAGCACTCATAAAAATGATTTTCTCATAAAGTCAAAACCACCTAGTTTCAACCATGCCAAACCTTAATGTAGAATCATTACTTATTTGCAAGCATATATGAGTTATGAACATTAGAAATTAACCCATACATTGTCAGCCACCACTCTATCAATTCCATTGGGATTTGATGGGTTGATTTCTTGATGTCTATGGGTCCACCTATACTATGTCTTGAAAGATGAGTTAATATTGCCACTGCATGCATATGATGATTCTCTCCACAACCCTCCAATCTAATCCAATGGTGGGAATTCATGTAAGGTTGTATAGTGCAGTTAAACTACCGTATTCTATGCACTTTCACTTTTTGGTTTGGCCAACCATTGTTAATGTTTAGCACTATAACTTCTATGTTGAAGCCAAGACAATGTGGGATTTTTCCTTTGTGGTCTCTAGCAAACATTACCTAGTTCACATTGTAGTTTGAGGGAATGGGAGATCAGGTTATTTATTCAATTTTTTATCTTGTCCACTAAGTTTTGAATCTTATTCCCCATGGTGAGAGATGGGATCAACAATACACTTTGACCTCTTACACCATGTATTTGAGGAGGCAGTTTTTCTAGCATCATAGTTTGGTTTCAATCCTGGATACATTTTTTTTAATATACATAGTATCGTAAGATATCTGATGCACAGACCGATAGTAGTAACTGTCAGAGCTATGGAACCCCCTTCAAAGGTACTGTAAAACTGTCGGATATTCCTCGAAAGAGGTCATTGGATATCCGACAACCCGACCAAAATTACCAGCCGTCAGAGGTATTGAACCCCTATCGGAGGTACTATGATACTGTCAGATATTCTCCGAAAGAGGACGTTGGATATCTGATGTCAGGGCCGACAACACTAATCGCCGGAGGTATAGCACCATCGTCAAAGGAACTTTTGTATCGTTGGACATTCGATGATCACGGTCGTCGGATATGAGAGAATGTTTCCAACTGTATTGGTCATAGGGATATAGGATATTCAACGTATCCTTACATCGAACTCTTGACACATAGTTTTTAGAAACAATCTCTAATTTGAATGAGTTTTTGTCCCTTAGGGTTGTCGATATAGCCAATGACAGGTTCTTAGATATCTGTCGTTCGTACATTCATCGGATATTTGACATGAATGCATCGATGAAAATAATAATCGGGTTGTGTTGGAGGGCCGAAGAAAGTGTGCCGACAAATAGACATAGCATCGTCGAATTTCAATTCACAAGAAGTAGTGTGTGGTTGTTCATTGTTTAATTCCACATACATCTGTGGACCACTTGGTGTTTATTTTCCAAGTTCTTCAGCCATGGCACTTGTTTTTTATTCTGATATGTGAAAAAACATAATTGACATCAATAATTTTGTATTAAACAGGGGTTATATATATGTGTGTGTGTGTGTGTGTGTGTGTGTGTGTGTGTGTGTGTAATCAAAACTTTTGTTCATTTTGAGCCCATAAGGCCTCAGTGTTTGAACCATGCTCTGATACCATTTGTAATATCACCTAAAACACAAATTTTTTTTTCTAAATATTCCATTGTCAAGTACATATGGGTATAGTTTTTCTTAACACTTGGTTAATCCTCCTTTCATTCATCGAATTATTTGAGAAAGTTGTTTAATCATCATGGTTAAGAATGATAGAGTAAGGAAATTAAAGAGGTTTACTATTATGTATTAATTTTCCCATTATACCTATCATGAATTCTATCGACCTTCAAGGTAAAAGAACCACCTAGATCTAGATATTGCTACCAAAAAATTATTTCTATTGTAACTTATTACACTCGCTTTTACATTCATAAATGGATTCAAATTGTTTTTTGCAGGGACATGTCGAAGTTTCAAAAGGACTTTTTATCCCCTCAAAAATACTTGGTAATACCTTTTCTTCTTTTTTTACCAAACTCTTATTAATCCCTTCCATAGGCATAGAGGTACTATAGCGATCGATAAATCGTTGACCTGGCATTAGCTTGTGCGTTGAGCAGAAATATTTGCCTATTGTCTATTGTTGGAACAAGGGAAGTGAAAAAATCGATTTTTATATAATAAAAAGTATCATGTTTGTCAAGATCTGATTGGACAAAGGATTGGAGGTCTTATTGCGGCCTTCGCTATTCCCAATGTAAAATATGTTTGCATTTCCAAAGTATTTGGTAGTATATGGTCATTTTTGAATCATAAATTTTGTTATGCATTCATCGAACATGGATTAATGTGACCATTAATTCAAATGTTTGGTTTAACATTTTATTCTAGGTAAATTTATGGCAATGTTTGATATGGTGGCATATCCAAAGTTTGTCTTTGAAATACATTCTCTGGTGTTCAAACTATTGTTACAAAAAATATATGAATTTTTTTGGGATACATCAGAGACCTGCCACATTGAATTTTTTTCTTAAATGTTTACAGTGCATTTCTGACAGACTTAAATGTTTACCTAACAAGCTTGGTAGTGTTGAATGGTTACTTAACATGCTTGTTACAAGAAATTTTCTTCCGTTTTTAAAATTTATGTTCTCCAGGGGCATTGTTGGTTCACTGGTCCATGCTTTTTTTTTTCATGGCACTGATTTCTTATTTGCATGTTCTCGTTGTTCTTGCTTGTCTGTTTGTGTTGTTGCAGTTTGAACGTTTGGGTATCTGCAGTTGCGATTGGAAGAGCCTCGTTCTTGGGGGGGGGTGGTTGTTGCTTGTTCCTTTCTTCGTTGTATGTTGTTTATTGTTTCTTGATTCGACTTTGCAGGGTTCTGGTCCTACACCTACACTTGGGCCTTTTGGTCAATTATTTTGTATTAAACATGGGTTATATATATATATATAATCAAGAATTTTGTTCATTTTGAGCCCATAAGGCTGCAGTGTTTGAACCATGCTCTGATACCATTTGTAATATCACCTAAAACACAATTTATTTATTTATTTAAATATTCCATTTTCAAGTACATATTGGTATAGTTTTTCTTAACATTTGGTTAATCCTCCTTTCATTCATCGAATTATTTGAGGCAGTTGTTTAATCATCATGGTTAAGAATGATAGAGTAAGGAAATTAAAGAGGTTCATTATTATGTATCAATTTTCCCATTATACCTATCATGAATTCTATCGACCTTCAAGGTAAAAGCACCAGCTAGATCTAGATATTGCTACCAAAAAAATATTTCTATTGTAACTTATTACACTCATTTTTACATTCAGAAATGGTTTCAATTTTTTTTTCGTAGGGACATGTCGAAGTTTCAAAAGGACTTATTATCCCTAAAAAATACTTGGTAATCGCTTTTCTTCTTCTTTTACCAAACTCTTATTAGTCCCTACCGTAGGCATAGAGGGACTATAGCGATCGATAAATCGTTGACCTAGCATTATCTTGTGCGTTGACCATAAATATTTGCCTATTGTCTATTGTTGGAACAAGGGAAGTGAAAACATCGATTTTTATATAATACAAGGTATCATGTTTGTCAAGATATGATTGGACAAAGGATTGGAGGGCTTATTTCCACCTTTTCTATTCCCAATGTAAAATATGTTTTCATTTCCAAAGTATTTGGTAGTATATGGTCATTTTTGAATCATAAATTTTGTTATGCATTCGTCGAATGTGGATTAATGCTACCATTAATTCAAATGTTTGGTTTAGCATTTTATGCTAGGTAAATTTCTGGCAATGTTTGATATGGTGGCATATCCAATGTTTGTCTTTGCAATACATTCTCTGGTGTTCGAACTATTGTTACAAAAAATATATGAATTTTTTTGGGATACGTCAGAGACCTACCACATTGAATTTTTTTCTTAAATGTTTACAGTGCATTTTTGAAAGACTTAAATGTTTACCTAACAGGCTTGGTAGTGTTGAATGGTTACTTAACATGCTTGTTACAAGACATTTTCTTCTATTTTTTAAATTTATATGCTCCAGGGGCATTGTTGGTTCACTGGTCCATGCTTGTTTTTTTCATGGCATTGATTTCTTATTTGCATGTTCTCCTTGTTCTGGCTTGCCTGTTTGTGTTGTTGCAGTTTGCACGTTTGGGTATCTGTAGTCGCTATTGGAAGAGCCTCATTCCTGGGGGGTGGTTGTTGCTTGTTCCTTTCTTCGTTGTATGTTGTTTATTGTTGCTTGATTCGACTTTGGAGGGTTTTGGTCCTATGCCTACACTTGGGCCTTTTGATGCCTTTTGGATAGGTTCTTACTTGGTCCTTTTTCTTGTTTGCCCAGGGTTTGCAATGTTGAGATGCTGCATCTGCGATTGGATCTCTGGTTACATTGTTTTGCACTTCGGTTTGCATAGAATACTATTAAGATAAAATAATAGACTAAAGAATTGTAGGCGATGTAAATTGCATCTGTTACGCGTTGAAACAGAGTTTGACGGCTTGAAAATATATTTTATAGTTGTCGATGCATTTTCCATGGATTTTGTGTTACTATGGTTTCATAGTTATGAGAGTGCATTGTTACTATGGTTTCATAGTTATGAGAGTGCATTTTGTTGTGTGGGAGATATAACTATTCTCTGCCTTTTACTTTCCTATTGTAAACTGCATTTGACTCTAGTTTTTCACGTTTATGTGGTCATTCTGAGCGACCACCATTCAGTTGCATACTTAGCCAGTTTTATGGATGCGGCTTCATGAATAGGTTCTATCGAACTATGACAGGTTGTGTTTGGTGTATACATTAGCTTTGCCAAATTATTTTTCTTTAAAAGAAGGCCTCCTCGATAGAAGAGAATGCAAATTATGAAATTATAGGTTTCCTGGACAACATAGGTTAATGATCGCAGCTTTTGGGGCTGGCGGGCTGAAAATTGGGCTTATTAAGATAAAATAACAGAGTAAATAATTGCAGACGTTGTCAATTGCATCTGTTATGCTTTGAAGCAGATTTTGTCGAGATCAAAATATATTTCATAGCTGCCGATGCTTTTTCCATGGATTATGTGTTACTACGGTTTCATAGTTATGAAATTTCCTTTTGTTGTGTGGGAGATATAGCTCTTCTCTCCCTTTTACTTTCCTATTGTAAATTGTGTTTGACTCTACTTTCTCGTGCTTCTATACATTGTGTGTTTGATAGGTTGTGTGTGATCTATACATTATCATTCACGAATTAGTTTTCTTTAAAAAAAAGCCTCCTAGATAGAAGAGAATGCAATTTATGAAGTTATAGGTTTCCTGAACAACATAGGTTAATGATCACGGGTTCTCGAGGTGGCAGGCCGAAAATTGGGCTTTTGTTCTTCTATTCCCTGCAAATAGCACTGAGAGTTCTGCGATCGTTTCGACCGGTCGTCGTTCGATTGCATACTTAGCCAATTTTATGGACCCGGCTTGGCGGATAGGTGGTATCGAACTATGGTGTATACATTAGAATTTCCGAATTAGTTTTATTTAAAGGAAGGGATCCTGGACAGAAGACATTGAAATTTATCAAATTATAGGTTTCCTAGACAGCATAAATTAAACATAGGAAATATGTAATTTTGTAAAGTAGATATATAAATCATGCACGGTGCCCTCGTCCCATACTCAACCAGTTTTTGCATCGCGGGTTCTCGGGGTGGGCGGATGAAAATTGAGAATCTAAGAGTTCCCCGATATACAAATTGACCATCGGACTTGCAGACTATTTGAATTTGAAATCCATCATGTCCAAAAAAATTAGCATTGTCGAAATAGTTTACTTTACGTACGTCGTTTTACATACCCTGGTGGACAAAAAAAAATAAAAAAATTAGTAATCATTTTTTGGATCGTGGGTTCTCGGGGTGGCAGGATCTAACTTAGACCACTGTTGTTACATGTCCTACAAATAGCATGGATAGTTCTGTGATATACAAATAGATAATCAGACTTGCAGACTATTTGAATTTCAAGGGCTCATGTGCAAAAAAATAGCATTCTCGAATTACTTGTCTTTACATACGTTCTACATACGCTCGTCGACAAAAACTGAAAAATAGTAGTAACGTATGTTACATAGAGCTCCATCCCTATTACATTTAGCGCTTCCCAATACACATTAAATATGATTTCAAAAGTCAGAATCGACCAGACAGGTTCGAAAACATGGGCTTTAATAACTAGAAAGATTGAGGACATTTCCCATTAAAATAAATAGACAGTCTAATATTCAACCCTTCCTTGTTTTTTATTTTGAATAGGCAGGGAAAGTTGAAGACTCAAACGCCACGTAGTTCCGCGATTATTAGATACTTAATTCTCATTCTCGCTATGGCTTCTGCCAATGAGTTGTCCATCATATATGACCTTCCTTCTAGGTTGTCAGATGTTTTTCCCCCTTTACTCAAATAATAAAAATGTCATTTAATTTGAAGAACATTGAGTACTAAAGTGCCTTACCTATGAAAGCGCCTTTTTGCCAACATTTTGAAATTGCGATTTTTTTATTTTTATTTTTTGCTTCTGCAGTTTTAGTTTTCTTAAAAGCTTGAGCATAGTTCACGAACGTGTCGCCCACAAAGGGCTTGACATCATGTCCCTCTTTAATATTGTGCATTTCGAAATGATGGTATTTAATAACTAAAAATCTCGAGTACATTTCCCACTAAAATGAATAGACATGCGAATATTATGGGATCTGGTAATTTCTTTTTGCCTGCATTTTGAAGTTGCAAAAATAGTGTTTTTTTTTTTTTTTTTAATCTGTAGTTTTAGTTTTCTTAAAAGCTTCAGCATAGTTCAAGAACGTGTCACCCATAGAGGCCTTCACGTCATTTCCCTCTTTAATATTGTGCATTTCGAAATGATGGGATTTAATAACTGGAAAGCTCGAGGACATCTACCATTAAAATGAATAGACAACCGAATATTATGGGATCTGGTAATTTCTTTTTGCCTACATTTTGAATTGGCGAAAATACTTTTTATTTTTATTTTTTTTCTTGTGCAATTTCAGTTTTCTTAAAAGCTTCAGCATAGTTCACGAACGTGTGACCTACAGAGGCCTTCATGTCATGTCCCTCTTTAATATTGTGCATATCTTAGATGTTAGATTTGAGAATCTGCTCGGATATGGGAATTTTAATATGTGCTGCTAGTCACTATTCAGCGTACATATTAAAAAAGATTGGCATTAATAACTGAAAATATCGAGAACATTTTTCATTAAAAGGAATCAACCCAAAATGTATGCAAGACCATCCAACCTTTCCTTTAAATACTTATTTCCATTTCTCTCTATCATCAAAGAGTTGCGCTTTAGGGTGACTTTGTTCTAATGTTCCTGGTCATGGACATGTAAGACAACTTAGAGATGCAATCGAGGGGCAGATGAAAGAAGAGAGACTGGTTTTATGTGACGTGAGCTTTGAGTAAAAAAAAACTCTGTTATACAAGAGAAACTCAGAGAGGATGAAAAAAAGAGAACAAGTATGTTTGGGGTTCTCCCTGTGTTTGATGCTTTGGTTGGTTGAAAAGGCTGCTTGGAAATTTTTTTGTTGAACTTTTTTGTTTTATTGCTGGGAATTGTAAAGGATTTTTAGGTCGCCTGCAAGATAGTTCTTCGTTTAAGTATATAGCTTCTTCCAACAACACATATTTGGCCACTTTATCAAATTGTAGAGATCGCACAAGTATTTGTCTTCCTCGGAGGCTGGTAACATAATCTGTATGGGTGGATAAAATGACATATTATCACTACAAGAGTTTCTATTTCATACTTTGATGACCTGCATGTGGCTTTGGTAGCCGACTTGACAGAAATCCATGTTCTTTATCAAATTTTGTTCTTTTTCCTCTAGATGTAGTTGCAGAGTCCACATATTAGGCGTCACCTTCGAACATTCCATACCTTTCTATGGGCCATCATACCTCCCACACTGTGAGGAAAGATATATTCCGATGCATTCTGGTGCATTATGCGGCATTTGATGCACTTACCAAACCTCAGCTACCCGAAGAAGTTATGTACCTCAACAGATTTTCATTTTGCATATGGGCTAGACGTTTCTTCCAATTTACTGTAATAAAGAAAAGAAGTTCCACATACAAATCCTCAAGAAGGCTTCTCAACCAAACAGACGATCGAATACAGGGAGAATACCAGTCACTATATACTTGAATGTTTTTCCCCTGCCTTAACTGTTGTGACATAAAACGACTCCGTTCACCTTGAAATCATCCTAAATTGAATTTCTAATTAGTCTCGGATGTGAATGCTCAGGAACATTGCAAAGAAAACACCTTAAAACCCAACTTTTCAACAACAGAAGGAAATTAATACTTGACAAAGAATGGAATGTTGAATAAGCAGCCATTGCAAGCAGGCCATATCTAGAAGAAATAAGGTATTCAAAAAACTGAGATAGATGTACTTCGCAACACTGATTAAGTACAAAACCAAAAATTGATATTCAACTAGTTTTTTACGAATAAAGAGTTTGAACATCAAGAAAAGTGTGAAGAAGCTTCATCAATGTACATATCTTTAATTGGTCGATGGCAGGCGAAATCACAATCGTTGTCGCAAATAGCCTCAATTGTATTTTGTAACACATCTTATTTGAATATAGAATAATTTTGGTTTATTTCTTAATAGTATTTTCCAATTTCTGGTGTTTGTTTTAATTGTATTTTGTACCTTCTTCCCCTGTGTCATTAAACATGAAGGACAAGCTTTTGTTTCTGTTTCTCACTACTTCAATCTAAATAAAACCTGGTTTGTTCTTTCTTTACATTTTACATTTAAAAATACTTTTTCATGGGCCATACTTATGTGGCATTGGCTCTGTATTTAAAGAAAGAAATTGGAGGACCCGTTCTGCTCCCATTCTTCGGGTTTCGTAAATAGAATGAATTCATGAGTTACAACAAGGCAACTGAACTGTTGACGCAATGTTCCTATGAATTATGTTGGATAAATTGCAGCTTGTTCTATTTTATAATATCCGTGCATATATACTAATATCAGTACTATTGGAAAAATACAGAAAACTTCCTCTTCGGCAAAGCTTAGGCAGTTATGTTTGGGTTTGCGATATTAAAAAAATATGTCCAATGTTCCGTCATATACATCTTACAGCCTAGGAACTTCCGTAGTTTGCAATTTATGCTTTAATTACTTAAAGTCACATCAAATTTTGATTTCCTTTAATTTAATTTAGATATTGATGTTTATGGAGAGACATCGTTTGTTGATTTCATTTCAACGAATACAAGATCAATAGATTATAAGGAATTTATGTCGTTGATACCACAATGAAAATTCATGTTTCTTGTTGCGCTATGTACATCTTGCAGTCAAAATTTTTCTGGTTTCAACGAAATTTGGGAGTCGAAGAGCATCTTTCAAATTGGGAGATCATTTGCATTTGAAACATAAACAATCCATTAATATATATTAGTATGAATACTATTCATATAAATACGAAAACCTTCTCCATTGATAGATACTAGTATGAATACTATTGAAATAGATATCAAAACTTCGTCTTGGCCAATACTTAGCCAGTTATCTGGACACCAGGCCCCGGGTTCACGGTATCCAGCACCTATGTCCCATGTTTCATCATATATATGTTGCAGGCAAAGAAATTCAGTGATGTGTACTTAATGATTTTACTAGTGAGAGGCCAACAAAGGTTCGAAAACATTGCCATTAATAAACGAAAAAAAAAAGGTTTTCCCGACTCTCAGATACTTATCTCTTTTCCCATTTTTCTTTTCCCATTCATTATGCCTTTCTGGGTTTATACTTAGTCATCTTTGTATGTACGACGGGCTGAAATGTCTTCATCTCCATCTATATCCTCGCAAGATGGATCCAACAGACCATTGTTCCATTCCATACTTAGCTAATTTTATGCCTGTCGCTGCGGGGTCAGTGCTTGCGAGCCCAGCTGGTTATTGTTTCTCTATATACACATTTCACTAAAAACATATGTGATCTACAATTCTACCATGGTTTCCTCGTATAAATTAACTTCGTTCAAAGTATCTATTGCTGGTATGCATCCCTAGCAACTTCACGTCCTTCCTGACATACATCAACAATGGTCTTACTAGTGACAAGTGAACACAGTGGTACAAAAGATACTTCCATGATCTGCAATTCATTCCTTAACATCTCCATATATATCCTTGCACGATGGATCCCACTGACCGCTGTTCCTTTTCATACTTAACCAATTTTATGCCC
>SNQJ01S0025577.1:40910-89966 GCA_010110895.2 Picea sitchensis
AGTTATGTATTACATGAGGGTTGGGTCCAGAGTTTGGATAGTATAGTGAATATGTGACTAATGCGATTGATAACATAAATTAAAAGGTTGAGTTATGTATTACATGAGGGTTGGATCCAATGCTTGGATAGTATAGTGAATATGTGACTAATGCTTGGATAGTATAGTTAATTTGTGACTAATGCTTGGAGTAGCATAGTTGTTGAGATGAGTAAGGTGTTACTAGCATACTTAACTACAATAGTAATCATAGAGGATATTTGTTATCAAAGTAAAACCTTGACTATATATGAATATATGAAGACAAATCCAACTATGGAAAAATATTGTGTTTAAACATGGCGAAACTATTCTAGTTACTAATGTAATAAGTCAAATTTAAATTAAATATTATGTTTAAATATGGCAAAACTATTCTAGTTACTAATGTAATAAGTCAAATTTAAATCAATGGAGAGAATAGGAATTGTATACATGTAGAGTGAGTAAATTCCACTTGAAGGTGACAAACATCATAAAAACATAACTGACATAAAGTATTTAGGGTAATAGAGTCCTCATCTTGTCATGGTGACATCATGACATTTATAAATGAGTAACCATGAATTTTGTATTAAACTTTGAATCGAAAAGATTGATGAAATGCTAAGTACATTAGTATAATACTAAAATTAAATAAGGAATTAAGAAAAAAATTATGGTGTTAGGAGACATTACATAAGATTATCTTTTATTTACAGAGGTAATTTGATGAGGAGCATTCTTCTAAAGTCAACAAGACCTAAGAGGTCTTCCCACAATTACTAAAGGGAGTGGGTTCCCTTAATTGAATTATTTTATTTTCCTAGGTGTGATTAGCTTCTAGAAGTTATAATTGAATTAATATGAAATCTCGAGAGTTGTAGAGGTTTATAGAGATCATAAATATTTTCTAAGGATATTGCGGATATGAAGGATCCTAGGAGGTTGTTAGTGAAGATATTTTAGGATTCGAACCAATTATGGTTTCAGAGTCATTTGATTTTAATATGTAATCCTAAGGGCATTAAGAGAGAGGGGAGCAAGTGTGTGAGATTGAGTATGTAGAGGGTGGATTGCAGAGGTCCAAGAGACTATGAAGGAATGAACCTTCTTATAAAATTTTATTCCCGAACAATGATATAATGAAAGATCAGATCATGAGGTGTTTTTCTATGTATTTGATTTGTTAAAATCTATGTATAATTTGTCTAGAAATAGTGAAAAGGTTTTGTGGTTGCAGGAGAGCGTATCACACACAGAGTAGTTCCAAGTGCGAACCAAGTCTTGTTAAAATTCCCATGTATTTGTTTTGGTGTGGATGGTCAAGATCGATCCAGGAAATAAGATCGACGACCCGTATCATCACAGGCATCATCTCTCGATGATTTTCCATGATTTGGTGGTTCGATACACAATGAAATAATAGACGTAAAGGAGATCAGATGGTGGGGATCATACTGTCGGATCAACGATTCTTATCATTTCATATCTCGACCATCGATGAATTCTACCTTTTCCTTAGCGTTAAGGATTGGACAATAGAGATCCAATCTTTGAGATAGAAGATCGATGACCCACGTCATTTTGTGTCTCAACCATCAAGAGTTTTTGGTTTTTGAGAGATGTATTAAGTTCCAACATCCTGATGACAATATACATCAACATTTGATGTGTGGTGGTCCCCACATTCAGATTAACAATGGAGATTCAACCGTGGATCAACGATCCAGATCCGAGATATGTCATGCTGACGTAAGGGGATCCATTCAAGGGATGAAACATGGAAGAAAGGTTCCATAATGATCAAGGTTCCATGGTGTACCACATCGTGAGTTGAAATATAATTAAAGGAGAATTAACAATCTAGAATAGATCCACGATCTTGATCGACAATTGATATTATATCGCCAATCAAATCTTTCAGAATGTTGGATCATTGTTATTGATTATTAATCAATTTTAGGATCAACAATCCATGGTGAAAACGCATATTGAAAGTGTTATAGGTTTAATGGAGATCAACCATCCACGCAGTTTGAGCTGTCGTGGTGGACTACTTTTGCAATTTAAAGTTCATCTAGGACATTGATGGATTCTTACCCTTGGCATTTGAATTAATGGACATTAGACAAAATAAGAAGCAAGAAATGAATTGATTCAATTGCTAGTTGAAAATGTTTTAGCGCTTGGTATTCTCTAGGAATTTTATAAAAAAAATATTTTCCATGAAGAAAATGCTTTTAGCTCCCATAGAAGTGATTTGTGGATGAGTGACTCGAAGAGAAATTCCAAAGCACATATTTCTTGAATATAATAGAGGATTTAGAGGTTTCCCAATCTATTTAATAAATAGGGAAGATTTTTTGTTGTGGTATTTCTACCTATTTTTACTTGAAATGCATAATTGTGTGGTTTTTTCTCCTCCGTAGTTTATTATTGTGGTGTATTTATATTTATTTTCAATTGAACTCTATATTGTGGTGATTTTTTATTTACTACATGAATTGAATTTTCCTACAACAATTATTTAGAAATTACTTGGATGGATTTTTTTGGGTGTCTCCTCCCGACTATCATGAGTTTCAAACATTGGCCACCTTGCAGAAAGAAACCTTCAAAATCCAATTGCGTTAGCGATATTTGAATTTAAATTTGAAGCACATGAGGGTGAGATTTGATCCACTTATGTGCGCACGGGTCACAAGACTATTTTTAATATAATCTCTCTGGGTCCAACCACATGTTCGATCACTACCTCAATGTGTGCCCATAGCTCCAGGTTAAGCAAACCTCATTGGAATTGAACCTTTCTCAATAGTGAAAAACTCCTCTCTGTATACCATTGGATCCAACCCTTTTGGACATATAACCAATTCAAAACCTTGCAATTGACCCAAAAATATGCTTTGATTAAATTGTACATCATTTGGATATACACTTAAATGTAGGAATTGACCCAAAAATATGCTTTGATTAAATTGTACATCATTTGGATATACACTTTGGATATACACTTAAATGTAGGATTGCGTGAGGGTTTTTACTTTCATTTACTTAAATGTAGGATTGCGTGAGGGTTTTTACTTTCATTTCCATATATTCTTTTAGGATATATAATTTTATAACCATGGTTATGAAACATAGAATTGGTGCATATTATTAACAATTGGAGTAAACATAGTTTGTGCAAGTTCATATACTTTTAGGATTGCGTGAGGGTTTTTAATTTCATTTCCATATATTCTTTTAGGATATATAATTTTATAACCATAGTTATGAAACATAGAATTGGTGCATATTATTAACAATTGGAGTAAACATAGTTTGTGCAAGTTCATATGCCTTTGGGGCATCGAGATACATTTTGGAATAGTCTGTATATGTAGTGCTTCACCACCTAAGTAGTATTAAAGGTGAGATACATTTTGGAATAGTCTATAGATGTAGTGCTTCACTACATAGTAGTATTAAAGGTAAATATTTAATAACAAAGAAAACACCTAAGTAGTATTAAAGGTGAGATACATTTTGGAATAGTCTATAGATGTAGTGCTTCACTACTTAGTAGTATTAAAGGTAAATATTTAATAACAAAGAAAAAGTAGGTCACAAACTATTCAAAAGGGAAACTTTAAGACAAATAATGCCACATTTGGTAATAAGAGCCTCAATGATGCTAAAAATGGTTCTGTAATTTAAATTTGATAAATAAAAATGTAATTAGTATAAATTATTGGAATAGTCTATAGATGTAGTGCTTCACTACTTAGTAGTATTAAAGGTAAATATTTAATAACAAAGAAAAAGTAGGTCACAAACTATTCAAAAGGGAAACTTTAAGACAAATAATGCCACATTTGGTAATAAGAGCCTCAATGATGCTAAAAATGGTTCTGTAATTTAAATTTGATAAATAAAAATGTAATTAGTATAAATTAAAATAATTTATAAAAATGGAAACAAAAAGTTAAGTGTTAAAAATAATTTAAAAGTTTAATAAAAAAAATTAATTAAGACAAATTAACAATAATCTGACCATTAATCTAACAATTTATAAAAAAGATATAGAAGTTAGAGTAAAATACCAGAAGTCATAATCAAATATTAAAAGAAGAACTTTAATTGTTTTTTAATCTTTTGTATCATCATAAATTTTGTCGTCGTCACAAAGCAAACAAGGTAGACAACAACGATGCTGCAAGCACCTCCCTAAAGGTAAATACATTTATAGAATAGATTTGTATGGCAAAAGCAGGTGAAACTTGGTGGAATCTCATTGTGTATAGGTTTAGGATTATTTTATCTTCACATTTCCATTTCCATAAATGGATAATTGTTTGGTTTTCGGTGGTGCATACCATTTGATTTTTTCCAATTTGTTTCACCAAAATCCACACAACAGCGGACGGGACACTGTCCCGAGAAACTTTACATTTCTGTTTGGCTGTAGTTAACACACAACATAAGAAATTTTCGATATTTTTTTTTTCCAGAATCCACTAAACACTAGATGGGACACCATAGTTGAAGCTTTACATTTCCAGGATAGTCCATGAACATGTAGGAGTCATGGAAGAAGTTACTGTGATAATTCATCAATGCTTTAAGTTTTTCTTATGTTGGTTATGTTAATCCTAAATTGTTTTTAATCAAAGATGGAGAGTTGTAAATCTTGACATGCAAATATGTTTTTATTAATGCACAAGCTAATATCACATCATAACATTTGAAAAAAAAAAAATAATTAATTTTTTTCTATACAAAATTAATACGAATTCTCAGCAGAGCCTGCAAAAGACCATAATGGTAGGGTAAGGATACCATAGCGATTCTGATCTTAGTCAGCTCTACCATAGCGGAGGACCTATATGCTTGCCGCATCGGTACGAGTTGGAAATAAAAGGGAACATTAACTTTAGTCCACCCCTGATTCGACGTAAACAAGGGATTCATATCCATCGGGTTGCTCGACGTCAGTACCTTAAAACTCCATTGATGGTCGGGTTTGGAGAGGAGGAAACTGACATGCATTGGAGGGAAGGGACTACATCTGGCATTACACTGAGAATTTAGGTATGTATTTTGAAAGATAATTAAAAAATGATATCTATCACAGAATGAAATACACAATAGACAGTATAAATATTTTATCTAAAATTGATTCGAATGAACTTATAAATCTACAAGGGCAGATCCAATTCTAACATATTCCAATCCTGAAATAAAGGATAGCAGTAGTTCAAAAAGAGCTTGATCGAGCATCGAATCCACCTGTAGCAATGGATTTAGAGCATACCAACCATTACCCAATTACCGCTATGGAGGAAGAGGATCGATGAATTCTTTCTAAACAGTAAATAAATATAAATAAAAACTATATCTTTTTAAAAAATGATTTTATGCCCCAAAATGGCCATTTATTATGTTCTATTGGAATTGCTTACTTTGACGTTGTTATCTTAGCCACTGCTCGCTAAGGGTCAATAAGGAACCCCAAAGTAAATCGCGATGGGTTAGGGAACTTTGTATCCCAAGGAAAAGTACCAGGTATGGATGCTTACCAGCCCAATAACTAGCGTAGATTTTCGTCCTTCTTGAGCCCAGTTAAATAACTAATGTAGTTATTTGTCCTTCTTGAGTGTTCCCACCTGATCGTACATGCCTTTTTTGATCCTTGTGCCTGGTATTACACCGTTAACATGTTTCTTTTCTATTTTGGCCTCAACGCCTTTAGTTATTTCATGGCGAAGCGTGCGAATCTCCACACTGGCAGCGCTCCCCTCTTGAGTCTCTCCTTGCCTTCTTTAGGCTCTTTAATGGCGGATAAACCTCTACTATGGTGCGTCGCCCAGTCATCCATATGCATTTAACGTGCATAGTATTTGTCTCATTTCCACTAGAAGAGAAAGAGTACTACCTCTCATCTTAAGCCCGTGACAAACCATTTCACATATTTGGAGCAAGGAAAAGGAGGTCCTCTCTCCAACCTATAAGCATGCACTCTACTTGTTTTTCATACTTCCCATGTTATACCAACTGCATAATTTGAATTTGCAACTTAGGGTTCTTGCAATTCCTATTGAGCAATAGTGGCTACAACAACTGTGTTAATATTGTTAATGTCAATGCAGGTTGAGCTCGTAGGATGCTCTTGTGAGTGCATTGATGGCGTTTACAGGTTGAGTTCAGAGTACGACAAAATGTTTTGGATTGGGCATACTCAGAGGACGATCTTGTGAGTGCATCGATTGTTGGAAATTGTAATTACAAGTCGGTGAGATCTTCACGTCACCGCCGATTTGTTTGTCAGTGAAAATCTATCAGTAGTTAAAATATCAACCAAACAGACTGACAAGTCTGCAAGTGTAAAGTCACATACTTACTCAAAAGTTGGTCGGTAAGCACGAGAACTATAAATGAAGCTGAATTCTATCTTTCTGAATTAAATTAAGTGGTTGAAGAGTCAGTCGTAGTTATGATTGAGTTAAATGTTGAGTCTGTCTTAGCTTCTGAAGGAAGTTTATTTAAGTCCGAGTTTCTTAGTTACAACATAGTGAATAGTTAGGGACATAGAGAAAAGAAGAGAGGGATGCAGAGAAGCAGTTCAAGATCCAGCAACAGTTGAAGAGTTGATAGAAGAAGTATTAGAGCCGAAGCTCACTTTGTCACTGTATTTTGTAATCCGAGCGCACTGAGCCGAGGTTCATTAATATCAAGTATTTTGTGTTTATGACAAGTTTTTGTGTTATTTCTCAAGTAATAAATGCCTAATAAAGTGTCACTGGTTGAATGCAATGTTTCTCAAGCAAGTCCATGTGACATATGGTATTTAGATTCAGGCTGCAGTAATCATATGACAGGAAACATAGAATTGTTTTCTAGTTTGGATGAGTCAGTCCAAACCAAGGTTACACTTGGAATAGATATCCAAGTCACTGTCTTAGGCAAAGGCAGTATAAACATTTTAACCAGACAAGGAGAAGAGATAGTTATGTCGAATGTATATTATGTTTTTGGTCTGAAGCATAATTCAATGAGTACAGGACAACTATTACAAAAAGGATACAGAATCTACATGGAAGATAATCACTGTGTGATTATGGATAAATGCCCAAGCAATCTACTTATTGCAAAAATCCAAATGACAAGTAAAAGGATGTTCCCATTAACATTAAAACTAGTCAAGAAGAAGAACACAACGCAAATTGTTGGCAAAAGAAAAAGGGCACAATTAGACACTGCATTTACAGCAGAAAGCACTCACAGTACTAATGAAGAAAATAGTGCACGCAGTATCAAGAAAGGAGCAAATGGAGCAGAATTGAAGGCAACATTCAAATCTGAAACACATGATGACTCCTGGATATGGCATTTCAGATTTGGATATTTAAACTTTGGAGGTCTGAAGCTGCTACACACAAAGGATATGGTAAAAGGCTTACCATTGATTGATAAACCAGAAAGGATATGTGAAGACTGCATAGTTGGCAAGCAACACAAAGAATCGTTTCTAGTTGGCAAGTCTTACAGAGCAAAAGCTCCACTGGAAATAATACATTCTTATATTTGTGGACCAATGCAAACTCCGTCTATAGGAGACAGTATTTATTTTCTAACATTTATTGATGATTTCTCAAGAAAGACATGGATTTGTTTTCTAAAGCATAAATCTGACGCATTGGGTTGTTTTTAGCAGTTTAAATCACTTGTGGAGAAGCAAAGTGGTTATTACATCAAGTGTCTAAGAAAAAACAGAGGAGGAGAATACATGTCAAGAGAATTTCAAAACTTCTGTAAAGATCATGTCATCTACAAGCAATTTACCGCGCGATACACACGACAACAGAATGGTGTCAGAGAAAGAAAGAACAAAACCATCATGGAAATGGCACGTAGGATGTTGACAGTCAAACATTTATCAAATGAGTATTGGGTCAAGGCAGTAGCAACTACAGTATACATCTTGAATAGATGTCCGACAAAGAGTGCGAAGAATAGAATTCCTTAGGGAGCATGGACAAGATCAAAGCATAATGTGGCGCACTTAAGAGTTTTTGGTTGCATTGCATACACACATGTTCCATATGAACTGAGAAGGAAGCTGGACAACAAAGGATATAAATGTATATTTGTTGGGTATTCTGAAGAAACAAAAGAATACAAGCTATATGACCCAGTCGCAAGAAAATTTATAGTCGGCCATGATGTTCAGTTCATAGAGAATGAAGCATGGGATGGAACCATAGAAAATATAGTAAAGATAATTTACACAATTGAGCATAATGGCGTAGAAGATGAAGTGTTTCAAACACCATACACAGGGCAGTGCACAACTCCATCTACACTTGACACTCCAACACAAATTACCGTGCATAGTACTTCAGTAAGAACAACAAGTGCACAGTCCACACCTAGAGTGCAACAATCACCAACAAGCAGTTTGAATACTTCTACCTCTCTAGATCCAACATTAGCAAGTTTGTTACCAAGAAAGACAAGAAGTCTGGGTGACATCTATAATGAAGACACAACAAATTCTTTTTCAATCTTTGTTATGTTTTCACAAATAGATGATTCATTAACTTTTGAGGAAGTTGTCAAAGAGGAAGTATGGGCACAAGCCATGGATGAAGAAATCACGTGCATAGAGAATAATCAAACATGGAAATTGGTAGATGTACCTGATGATAAGGATGTCATAAGTGTCAAGTGGATTTATAAAACCAAGAAAAATGCAGAAGGAAAAGTACAGAAGAACAAGGGAAGATTAGTTGTGAGAGGCTTTACACAACAACTTGGAATTGATAACAGTGAAACATTTGCACCAGTTGCGCACATAGACACAGTCAGAACAATGTTAGCAAATGCTACGCAATACAAATGGTCAATTTATCATATGGATGTAAAGTCAACATTCTTGAATGGAAACTTAGAAGAAGAAGTATATGTGGAACAACTACAAGGTTATGAGGTTCCAGGACAAGAAAACAAAGTATACAGATTAAAGAAAGCACTGTATGGATTAAGGCAAGCTCTGAGAGCTTAGTATAGTCCAATAGATTCCTATCTCACACAGAATGGATTTCAGAGAAGTGAAAACGAGCCAACATTATACATCAAATCAAATCAGCAAGGTAATGTGTTAATTATTTGTTTATATGTGGATGATTTGATATTTATAGGTGATTTTAGCATAGAAGAGTTCAAGTCAGTCATGATGGATGAATTTGAAATGACTAATTTGGGACTTATGAGATATTTTCTAGGAATAGTAGTGCACCAGTCCAAAACTGGTATATTTATCTCACAACCCAAGTATGCACATGAAATATTGAAGAGAATCAATATGGTGAATTCAAAAGCAGCACCAACACCTGTCATAATAGGATTGAAGTTAAGCAAGGAAGATAGAGGGTCCAAAGTGGATCCCACACTATTTAAAATACTGGTATGTAGTCTCATGTATCTAACAATGACAATTATCTATGGAGTGAGCCTAATCTCAAGGTTCATGGAAACTCCAAAAGAATCACATTGGAAAGTGGGAAAGAGAATCTTGAGATATGTGAATGGAACAAAAGATTTTGGTATAAAGTACTCCACTTCATAAAATTTCAAACTCACTGGATACACTGATAGTGATTGTGAAGGCAGTATTGATGACATGAAAAGTACTTCTGGGTACACATTTCATTTTGGAACAGGTATGGTATCATGGGCATCAAGAAAGCAACCCATAGTGACACTTTCTTGAGCAGAAGCAGAGTACGTCGCAGCCACAAGCGTAGCTTATCGAGTAGTATGGATGAGAAGGATGTTTAGAGATTTGTTGAAGGAACAACACGAACCAACTACAATTTTCCGTGACAACAATTCAACCATCATGTTATCAAAGAATCATGTGTTTCACAAGATAACCAAGCACATTGATACAAGGTATCATTTCATTAGAGAATTGGTGAATAACAAAGAGATCTGCTTGGAATTTTGCAGGTCAAAAGAACCAATTGCAGACAATTTACAAAGGCTTTAGCAAGATATTCCTTTCAGCATCTACGCAGTAGTCTGGGAGTCCGCACAGAAACAGATGAGTAACAGTGAAATGAAAACTCAAAATTTTGATGTTATTTTTCTTTTGTAAACTCGACCAACTTATAATTAAGGGGGAGTGTTGGAAATTGTAATTACAAGTCAGTGAGATCTTCACGTCACTGTCGATTTGTCTGTCAGTCGAAATCTATCAGTAGTTAAAATGCCAGTCAGACAGTCTAACAAGTCTGCAAGTGTAAAGTCTCATACTTACTCAAACGTCAGTCGGAAAGGACAAGAACTATAAATGAAGCCGAATTCTATCTTCCCAAATTAAATTAAGTGGTTGAAGAGTCATTCGTAATTATGATTGAGTTAAATGTTGAGTCAATCTTAGCTTCTGAAGGAAGTTTATTTAAGTCTGAGTTTCTTAGTTAGAACATAGTGAATAGTTAGGGACATAGAGAAAAGAAGAGAGGGATGTAGAGAAGCAGCTCAAGATCTAGCAGCAGCTGAAGAGTTGACAGAAGAAGTATCAGAGCCGAAGCTCACTTTGTCACTGTATTTTGTAATCTGAGCGCACTACGCCGAAGTTCATTAATATCAAGTATTTTGTGCTTATGACAAGTTTTTGTGTTATTTTTCTATTATATTCTGCATTCGTAAATCATTCTATTTAGTGTGTGCATTCACAGCGTGCAACAATCTGTGATGCAGGAGCATCTCTCCATGCAGCCAGCCAGCCCATGGTAATAATCAGGTATGAGCATCTCTCCATGCAAAATTACCACCATCAGCCACCGCCGCTAATTACGCAGGGACAAAGGAGGCTACACTTCATTTTGAATTTGTATTGAATGTAATTTAATGTCTTAGGGTCGGTGAGCTTCATGAATTCCATGCCTTGCGCTGGTGCATTTCAGATAGATCGACCTTTATTGTAGATTGACTAAGATCTAGGTCTGATTCTGGACTATACAGCCCCATTCATTGTAATTGAAAAGGGTAGGTAAATCCTCGAGGGAAGCGCTAAGAGAACCTAAGGTAAAAGAGATAGAGATCCTATTTGAGTAAGGATGACAGGTAGAGCTAAGAGCTGGAAGATGTTTCCAGGAGAGCTCCGAACACCTCATAAAATATACAGATTGCCATTATTAATACGCCAGAGCATTTTTCCTCGCATTTTCTCACATTATAAGTAATGTCCGTGATGTGTGTTCATTATATCGAATCGCGGTATTGTTATCAGCTGCATTTGCAGGAGTTGGTTTGATTTCGTATTTGAGAGGTCTTTGAGGGTTCATGCCGTGAGGGCGTGATAAAGTGTTGAGACTCTGAATACCAATGCACATGAGGGTGGCACTTCAACCTCGGCGAGCTCTATTGTAAAAGATCGGCCGAGGGCACAAGCCTTGAAGACAACAACAACTCATACAAGAAGGACTTTTGGGGTTACCGAACACCTCAAGAGGTTACCGTAGCCAGACAAAGGCTAACGGACCAATCGAGGGATTCTCGCGGAGAGGCTCGCCAAGAGGGCATTGAGCCGCCGCGATGCTTGGCAGGACGGGAGGAGAAAGAACTCATCATGGAGTTCTTCAATAATACCGTAACTACTTCAGGATTCTCGAGAGGCTCCGCTTTACTCCAGGGTATCGAGAAGATGCAAGGGTGTATAGGAACCCGAACCACCAATGTTCAGAGAAGAGACTCTGTCTGGAGGGCGTTGAGTAAGTGTGCAGATGGCACAGGAGGAGGAAGGAACTCCATGAGTTCTATTATCCGAAGGAAGCATCCACTGAGGGAAATTCCACTGGGTTACTGAATACCCAAAAGACTCAAATGAGAAGGTTGCCTGGAGTAAAGGGATATAAGAGGCATCCATATTCTCCATCCGTGGGAGAAAGATAATACAACTGCTTCAGAGGTCGGCTTACAGGAGAAGAAGAGACGATGAGCTTTGAGCTAAAGCGACTTCGCAAGGAGAGCGCGGTGGAGTCAAAGAATCAAAGTTGAGGATTCGGCGGACCCAAGCTCAGAGGAGCTGCGACAGAGGAAGGACCCGGATACCGCCTGATCCCTTAAGAACCTTTCGGCCATTCGCTGGATCTAAGAAGTAGCGCATCTGGCTTAACCTCAAGAGGAGAAGCTGCTAGAGAAAGGATCCGGAGCCATCGATCTCGCACTGCATTGCCTACAAACCGCCGTGATCGGCGGCGGCACAAATAGTCGTGATATCGGCCTTCGGGAATTCGTGATTCTCGAGGTCACAAGAATCAGGACAGCGCAAGTCGCGAAATCACGAGGATCCGACCGGCCCATTGCTAAGAGGACATCGCGGAGGGGATCCACTATCTAAGCTTACGATCTGGAACGGTGATTCCCTGCGGACACGATCTGGAAATATCGTGAAACCTCATATAACGTGGTTTCATTGATTTCCGTGAGGGACGGCGGTCGAGATCCCTTCATATCGAGATTCTCGCATCTTGCTCGATGCATGCAAGATTGTATGCACGTCGGAATCGCTGGCGGCGATTTCCCGAAGTTAATCCGAGCCGGCCGATCGCCGAGGATGTGGCACCAATCCCACAGATCGTTTCGGCATTCGGCTTCCAAGAAGAAACTTCGCGATTGTGGATTCATGATCCACGAAACTCACGGACGGCGCGGTGGGTCGACGCTGGAGTACTGTGTGGAAGCATTATCGAGTTCGGTTCGGGATTCATAGTAAGTGAATCACCATTATTTCATGCAACTTCTCCCCGATAGGGAAATCTTCGATAGAGAAAAGTGTTGACCCAATGACCATCGGGGGTCGGGGTTTAGAGCTGTATGTGAATCATGCTCACGTGAACCGCGAACTCCCAAAGCACGATTTCCCGATATCCGAAAGGAAGATCGCCAGGAGTGTTGTTGTGGGTAACTCCCCTCGGGAGTTGGAAGAGTCCCGACTCTTGAGCCAATCTAGAGAAGGTCCCGGCGAGCAAATGGTCCTGTAATCGCGAGGGTTGCGGGCAAGCATCAAGGCCGTAGAGTGGTAATCGTATCGGAAATTCTTGGTTGTAGATTTCCTGCGCAGAAGAAGATGTGAGTTGCTCGAGGACTCGAGCACTCGATACTCACTATCGCTACTAAGTGGTAATGTGAGCCCTTTGGTCTTGTCTCAGAGCACCGCAGCGTAGAGAAGAAAAGGAGAAGAGGGAGCACTGGATACTCAATTTAATTTGTGTCGAGGAGCTTTAAGAAGACAAAGTTAATGGGTCTCGAGGGCGATTGTTTACAGTAAGCGCACCATAGATACCGCCAGATCAGAAAGATGAAGCCTATTGAACTCGGTGATGAGGAGTGACTGCAGCATCTTCCCTCGGCGAAGATAGAGGGTAGCGTGATGATCACTTAAGGGTGCGTGAAGAAACTGCCGATGAGCCGAGCGTAGATAGATAGAGAGTCACGACATCGTGGCGTAGGATAGAGAGGCTTGAATCACCGATGCGGCGGTAATGAAGAATTGGTTGAGGTAATGTGGACCCGAGACCTGAAAAGGTCTTCGATGGTGATGATGATGATGGGATGATGAGGAAGATGAGATGAGGGCGTCTGAGGATCTCAAGAGTTGCCACGAGGATAGAGCAGAATAAATTCCAATTTACCATGAGGGCAATGAGTTGAGATCATTGAGGGATCTCACGCATCGTCATGGGGACAGCCGGAATTTCTTAATTGCCGCCAAGGAAGCAGAAATGGGATCGGCTGAAAATCTCGTGGGTTGTCAGGAGGACAATGAGGAAAATTTTCATTGCCAGCAAATCATGATGAAAGGAGATCGTAGAAGATCTCAAGACCGCCAAGAGGGTAGCCAAAAGTTTACTGTTTCATCGAGGGCGTGGATGAAAAATTGAGATTTTTTGAGAGTCTCTTGGACTCAATGGAGGGTTCACCCGCCAGGGTTGCCGATGAAGATGGGATCGGTTGATCTCATAATCTCCCAGGGAAGAGCGGGGATAAAGATCCCATATTGCCAAAATGGGCAGTGGATGACGATGAATTCGATCAGCCGTGAGGAGCCATCAGAGCAAATGGGACTGCCCGATAGTCTCATAAATTCAGATGAATTTAGATCAGCAAGTGAAAATGGATGGAGGTGAAAGGACATCGATGACATTGATGATTGGGGAATACAATTATGTTCCTACCATCCTAGCCTGTGGAGGAAGTGGTGAAAATTATGTTGTACATGCAAAGAATAAACAGAGCAAATGGAGATGACTGGCCGAAGAAGTAGCGAGTTGAGCAGACCGAGACTGCCCAAGTGTATGAAGAGAAGAATGAGTGTTCGAGGAACAACTCAATGATTTCAAGAAATGGAAGAGTCAGCAATCGGTGGGTTAACACGAAGAAAGAAAAGAAAATGAAGAAGATGAGTGTTCAGAAGAATGGCTTTCTTTGACATCTTCAAAGACTCTAAGTTGAAAACAATGCAACATGGGAGGTTGCAAAAACAGAGAAAGAAGAAGCAGACATCATATGATTTGCTGATCTGTGGCAACAGATAGAAGCCCTATAGAAAAAGGTGAAGGTTCAGGGCATGTACATCCAACAGGAAAAGTTGGAAACTGATGAAGAAGGCATGGGAGATCATGATGATCAGCCCCATGCCAAAAAAAAAAAATTTGTACCGCGGATCGCATCGGTAAAACCAGCCACCGGAGAAGCTCGGATGAGATGATCATATGAGATCATGGAGTCGATAAGTTGGAAATCAGCAGACTACCAATGAGGAGCACCAGGGCGTTAAGAAAAGCAGCAGCTAGCAAAATAAGCAGCTGGAAGCAGGAGCAGCCAGAAAAGGAGCAAGTGAAAAGCCCACGACTTCTGTTTGGGACCTGTGGAGACCACCAGCTCAGAGGAAGCTCATGAGCGTGAGCTCATGATTTTGCAAATGGGTGGAGGCATGACGCAGAGCATCTCTCCATGCAACAAATTTCAAACGCATGTCACAAGACTCATGCAATAAAGGAGAAGAACTCATTTTGAATTTAGACTTGACGTAATTTAATGTCTTGTATCGGTGAGCTATTGAATGCCATGCCTTGCTATGCATTAGATAGATCGGCCTTATCAGATTGGTCGATATCTAGGTCCGACTCGACCAGGATGTTCTATCTGATTGTAATTGAATAGGGTAGGTGATTTCTGGAGGGAAGCGCTAAGAGCAGCTCAGGTAAAAGTGATAGGGAGATCTCATTTTGAGGATGATGTGTAGAGAATGGAAGAGTTGAAGAGCCGAGGGAGAGCTCAAGAACACCTGTAAATTATACGTGCATTTGCCATTATTAATACGAGCGCTTTTCCTCGTGATTTTCTCGGCCATTATATGCATAAATCAGATGTGTGTTCATTACGCCGCTAATCGCATTGTTACCGCTGCATTTGCTGGGGGTTGTTTTGATTTCAGGATTGGGAGGTCTTGAGGGTTCATGCCATGAGGGCTTGACAGAGTGTTGAGACTCTGACCCGCTAATGAGGGTGGCACTTCAACTCAAGGAGTCAGACAAAGACGTGCGAGGGCACAAGCCTTGAAGACAACAACCCATACAGAAGAAGGACTTCAGTTACCGAACACCTCTAAGAGGCAAGGTCAGGCCGAGATGCTGGCTAACTTTTAATCACTGAGGATTTTGTGAGAGGCTCCGCCAAGAGGGCATTGAGCAAATACAAGCAGTGCATCGAGAGAAAGAACTCTCAATAAGAGTTCAATACCGTAATCACTAGGATTCCGAGGCTCGCCACGAGGGCATTGAGCGTATTTTAGCAGTATATGAACCTTAACTACCGAATGTTCAGGATAGAAGAGACCTCGCCAGAGGATGTTGAGTAAGTGTGCGATGGCACTGTGAGGAAGGAACTCTTTGAGTTCTATTATCCGAAGGAAGCATCCACCGAGGATGATCAATACCGATACCCAAGACTCAACGAGAAGGTTGATTGAGCAGAGGATAGCAAGAGGCATCCATATTCTCCATCCGTGGGAGAAAGAGAGCAGTATTAATCAAGCTTCAGAGGTCGGTAAGCCATAGGAGAAGAAGAGGACGATAGAGATTTGTGCTAAGGACTGTTGCTGAAAGGAGAGTGCGCAGAGTCAAAGAATCGCTGAGGATTCGAGGACCTAAGCTCAGAGGAGCGCATAGGAGGAAGGACCCACAGCCGCCTGATCCCCTGAAGAGTCCCCGTCATCCGCTGGATCGAAGAAGTAGCGCACGCTTAACCTCAAGAGGAGGATGCTGAAGAAAGGATCCGGTTTCATCGATCTCGCACTGTACTACGCCCATCAGATCGGCCGTATGGGCACAGGTTTAAATACCGGATATCTACTTCGAATCTCGTGACTTTCGAGGTCACAAGAATCCTGGACAAGGTATCGCTAAACTGAGGGATCCGACCGGTCCGCTAAGGAGGACGCGGGGATCCACTAACGCATCGCCACATGATCGGGAAATCGCGATTCCCATGGACATCAGATCGAAATATCGCGAAACCCGACATAATCGTGAGCCATTGATTTCCGTGAGGGACGCCAGGTCAAGAGATCCCTTCGACGGATTTAGGCATCCGCGTTTGGCTTACGTTATTGCATGTAACGTCAATCAGCGAAAGTAGCCATTTCCCGAGTTAACGGAGTCAGCTTCCATCAGTCGTGAGGACAAAGTGGCACCAATCCGGCCAGACAGGCTCTCGCGATTCCTGGCTTCCGGCCGCAAGAACCCTCAAGATCGGCGGATTCGCTGATCCAAACTCCGGACGCGACGCGGGAAGGTGGCAGGGGTCGCTGACGCTGAGTACAAAGTGAGCTATGACGGAGTTCCTGGCCTGGGGATTCATAGTGCAAGGAATCACTTATTACGCAATCATTTCCGACAGGGAAAATCTCCTCGATGAGAAAAGTGTTGGACCCATTGACCACCTGGCCTGGTTTCACAGGCATGTGAATTGGTGTTCGCTGCGGAACCGCGAACTCCAACCGCCAGATTCGATATCCGAAAGGAAGATCACGAGGAGTGTTGTTGTGGGCAACTCCCGAGGGAGCTGGAAGAGTCCTTCCTCGATTCTTCGGCCAAGCTTAGAGAAGGTCCTCATGGTGAGCAGGGTCCCACCGCGAGGAAGGGGTTGCGGCTACTGCGTCAGAGTGGTATCAGAGCTGGAAATTCTTGCTTGTAGATTTCAGGCAGGAAGAAGACAGAGTTGGTGAGGACTCTGGGAGCACTCTGATAGTCACTACTGCGTCAATCTGGCAGTCTATGCACTGCATCGTGGTCTTGAGAACTCTATCACATAGCATGTTTGGTTCACAGTATTTTAACTGCATTGCGCAGAGTAGACTACGTGCATCCCCCTTTACCCCTTCATCGATGGTGTTTGCAGGGTGAGTTCAGAGGAGAAAAAGAATTGGGAAGACTTAAAAATGTTGAAAATTGGGCTGGGCCAATAATAATTTTTTGGAGTTTTTTTTTTTTAAAGATTATAAGAAAAAATATTTGGAAAAAATAAACATATATGAAATTGCAAAAATAAAAAATATAATTTAATAAATGGAAAAAAAAAAAATTCAACAGAATTGCAGCTAAAATTTAGTTTGTCAAAGAACCTCTTCTCATACGATCTTTTCTTTACCAATTCACCATAGGTAGCTCTTGAGTTTTTAAATTGGAATTTACGAAAAAGCTCTGGTGTGTGTTTAGTGATTTTATTGTTGAAAGTCTAGATATCGGAAAAGCTCGTGTGTGTGATTAACGATTTTGTTGTTGAAATTCTGCTAGTAAAAATGTCAAATACAACAAGCATTGCACCGTTAGGTCGACATTCAAAAAATTGTAAAACACAACAAGCACTACATTGTTAGGTCGTCGTTAGAAGAAAGTTCATCTACTACGTTGATGGGTGCTATTTTGTTGTGTTATTTAGCGGACCAAAGAAACGAATGAACATTGGCTAAGTCACCAATCAAACACGTATTTGCTAGTTACCGAGCAAGAATATGTATCGCAATAAAACACTGAATGATATTTGCAGTACCTTCCAGAGAAGGAGGAATCGCAACCCCAAGAATAGAGATGAGCGTAAAGGGCTTGGAAAGACCCTCATAGCTTCACTGTCATGTGAAATTAATTTTTCATAGCTTCATTTAAACATGCTTAGATCATTCCCAATATATGTAATTAATTAAAATATTTACTTCAATTAATTAGCCCGAAAGAGGATGGGTACCAAAATCAATTAGGTGAATCACTGCATGCACATAAACAACGTGCGATTAAAAGTCTCTAGTAAATGCCATCAAAGATAGAAATTAAACTATCTAAGCTCTCATTTACATAATTGATCCAAATGGATATCGGTGGCCACCCACCTTTTCCAACTGACTCAAAACAGTTTTCTGGCAATTTTGGTAATTTACTATTTTTAGCAGGTTTTAACTTTCAGGGCCATTTTGAGGCCCTAAATGATGTTTTTTTGGGAAAACAGGTTTTCAATATGGAACTTCCTTGAATATTATGGCTAAAATAAATCTCCTCGACGATACCTTTCTAACGAGATATCATACGCCTAAAACATAGATCGTATGCAAAAGTTACGACCCCGGGAAGTTGATGTACTAACTTACCCAAACGGGGCCCACATTACTTTTGGCGCTTCATCTCCTAGGGTTAAGTTTTTGGATGTCTAGAGTTCTTTACGTTCATTATTATTGTAAAAAGGCCTTCAGAGCCTCATTGTAACCATCTTCTTGCGAATGAGCGCAGTCATCACATCTCTTCTCAGAGATAAGCTGCCACCATTCCAGCAAGCTTGTTTCCACTGCATTTTACAAATTTCAGCTTATTTCGTTATTGAATAGAAAACCAGTTTTAATGTATCTCTATTATTTTGTGTTAAGCACTGTTAATAATCTACATTTATTTCATTTTGCTCATAAAATCCAAATCAGTAATTTAGAAGTAATATGACACTGATACAATATATTACCGTCCCAAGTCAGCACAACAATACATGTAATGTGTGTGTATCAATTATATACTAAAACAACAATCAGAGGTGGTTGGCAAACTGTGTATCCCTAGTTCAACACTAGGAATACTTCCTAATGTACTCTCGAAGTAATAAGCACATAAAATGCCTTAAAATTGCAGTCCTTCAAATGTCTGGTCGAATTGCCAATTTGCAGGAGTGACGTTATAGGAAGTGATGGTCCTTCCATTGCTGGTTTTGACCTGGAAGGAGTCTTCCCATTCAAATAGGAGTTTCTCTCCCAATTATGGCCCCAGTTGCGGGACATTGCTTGTCAACCAGTGTTGGAACCTTTGATGGAAACCACCTCGACATCCCTTGCACCTCCTACGTTGGTAACGAGCACCAGATTGAAGTATGAGTGACCATTGATTGTGAATCAAACTCCTCCTTTCCTTAGGCATGGTACTCTGCACACACATATATTATACCTGTTGCTTAGCCTTCATTCCAATTAACCTCATATCTCGGATCGACGTTGTGTGAAGACTACTCTGCGCAATCCAGTTTCAAATATTGTGCACCAAATAGTCTTCGTAGTAAAGTTCTCAAAATGAACCACACAGTGCACAGACCACAAGATTTGATACACGTTGTGAATAAAAAAACTTAATGAAATGATTTATGGATGCCTATGCTTAGCACATAAACTCATAAGTATGATAGAAACTTGTCAACACAACAAAATACTTGATATTAATAACATGGGCACAGTGCATGAATATAAAATACAATAACTAAGATGAGATTCGACTCAAATGAATTCTGCTGACTTTACCGACTCAAAGATTGTGCTCAGACTTCTTCAACTCCTCAGTTGTTGTTGTTTCTCCTTGCTCTCTACCTCTCTGCTTCTGCTCTCCATCAACTGCATCAACTCTTTTTCGACTAACTAAGGACTAACTTATATGGACTCCAACTGAATAGAAGTAATACTGACTCAATATTGAACACTACCATTAATATGACTGACTCTTCAACTACTTAACTGAGGTCGAGAAGATAAATATCGGCTCCAATATAACTCCTCTACTTGCTGACTGACTTAGACTGAGTTTGAGTAAACATGTGAATTTTCATTTGCAGATGTCATTCAGACTGACTGACAGTTTAGTTGACTGACAAACCGAATGGCTAACAAATCGGTGGAGACATGAATATCTCACCGACTTGTAATTATTATTTCCAACACACCCGCTTAATTATAAGTAGGTGGTATTAAAAACAAATAATCAAAAATTGAGTTTTCATTTACCGTCACTCATCTGTTACTGCAGACTCCCAAACTACTACACAAATGTTGAAATGCATCTCTTTCCAAAGCCTTTGTAAAAATATCTACGACTTGTTTTTTTGACCCACACAACTCTAAACAGATCTCCTTGTTATTCACCAATTCTCTGATAAAATGATACCTTGTATCATTGTGGTTAGTTTTCTTGTGAAACACATGTTTCTTTGATAATAAGATGGTTGAATTGTTGTCACAAAATACTGTTTTTGGTCTCTATTGTTCCTGCAACACATCTTTTAACATTCTTCTCATCCAAATTGCTTGACAAACTGCGCTTGTAGCTGCGACGTACTCTAGTTCATAGATGATTTTAGGGGCTAAATTTCGCTCATGGGCTAATTTTCCATGGTTTTTCCAAAAAAGAGATTCGTTATTTTAAAAATGATTCGCCCAAATTCTATAGGATAAAATTATTTTACCTTAAAAATCGCTAAAATTTTATAAAAACTATATAAAATCCTTAGAAATTTGAATATTTTTACAAAAATATCACCAAACATTTATAGTTGGCATATGAAGGATTAGTAAGATTCGCCAAGGTTTCTACATTTTAAAATAAATTTCCATCCTTAAAATCATCCCTGCTCTAGTTTTGCTAAAGAAAGAATCACTATGAGTTGCTTCCTTGATGCCCATGATACCATACATGTTCCAATATTAAATGTGTACCCATAGGTACTTTTCCTGTCATCTATGTTGCCTCCATAATCACTGTGAGTGTATCCAATGAGTCTAAAATCTTTTGAAGTTGAGTACTTAATGCCAAAATCTATTGTTCCATTTACATATCTCAATATCCTCTTCCCTGCCTTCCAATGTGATTCTTTTGGAGTTTCCATGAACCTTGAAATTAGGCTCACTCCATACATAATATCAGGTCTTCTTGTTGTGATATACATAAGAATACCTACCGGTACTTTAAATAGTGTGTGATCCACTTAGGAATCTTTATCTCCCTTGCTTAACTTCAATCCTATTATTACAAGTGTTGGGGTTGCTTTTGAATTTATCATATTGAATATTTTCAATATTTCATGTGCATACTTAGACTATGAGATAAATATACCAGTTTTGAACTAGCGAACTTCTATTGCCAGAAAAGATATCATAAGCCCTAAATCAATGATTTCAAATTCATCATTCGTGAGTGAATTGAATTCTTCTATGCCAAAATCACCTGTAAATATCAAATCATCTACATATAAGAAAACAATTAAAATATTACCTTGCCGATTTGTTTTGATGTACAGTGTTGGCTCATTTTCACTTGTCTGAAATCCATTATGTGAGATAAGAATCAATGTGAATGTACCAAGCTCTAGGAGCTTGTTTTAACCCATAAAATGCTTTCTTCAATTTGTATACTTTGTCTTTTTGTCCTGGAACCTCATAACCTTGTGGTTGTTCCACATACACTTCTTCTTCTAAGTGTCCATTCAAAAATGTTGAATTTATATCCATCTGATAAAGTTGCCACTTGTATTGCATGGAAATGGATAATATAGTTCTTACCATGTCCATGCACGCCACTGGTGCAAATGTTTGATTGAAATCAATTCCAGGTTGTTGTGTAAAACCTCTTGCAACAAACCTTGCCTTATGCTTCTGCACTTTTCCTTCTGCATTTTGCTTGGTTTTATAAATCCACTTGACACTTATCACATCCTTGTCTTCAGGTACATCTACCAAGTTCCATGTTTGATTGTTCTCTATGTATCTGATTTATTCATCCATGGATTGTTCCCATAAATCATCTTTGACAGCTTCTTAAAAAGTTAAAGGATCATATATTTGTGAAAATAAAGAAAAAACTGAAAAATGAGTTTGTTGCGTCTTCATTATAGATGTCGCGTAGAATTCTTATATTTCTTAGTAACAAACTTACTAAATTTGAATATGGAGATGTATAACTACTCAAACTGATTGCTGGTGTTTTTTGCGCTCTAGGTGTAGACTATGCACCTGTTGTTCTCACTTGAGTATTTTGCATTGTGATTTCTGTCATAGTGTTAGGTATAGAAGAGAATGCACACTGATGTATACATGGTGTTTGAATCATTTCATCTTATGTGTCATCATGTTCCATTGCATCAATAATTTTGAATGTATTTTCTATGCTTCCATCCCATGCTTCAATCTCCATGAACTGAACATCGCGGTTGATTATAACTTTTCTTGCAATAGGGTCATATAGCTTGTATCATTTTGTGTCTTCATAATACCCAACAAATATACATTTTTCTCCTTTGTTGTCCAACTTCTTTCTCATCTCATCTGGAACATGTGTGTATGCGATGCAACACAAAACTTTCAAGTGCGCCACATTATGCTTTAATCATGTCCAGGTTTCTTAAGGAACTTTGTTCTTCACACTCTTTGTCGGACATCTGTTTAAGATGTATACTACAGTTGCAACTTCCTTAGCCCAATACTCATTTGAAAAATGTTTGACTGTCAATCTACTACGTGGCATTTCCATAATGGTTTTGTTCTTTCTTTCCGCGACACCATTCTGTTGTGGTGTATATCGCGCGGTAAATTGCTTGTAGATGCCATGAACTTTACAAAAGTTATGAAATTCTCTTGAGATATATTCTCCTCCTCTATCAATTATTAGACAATTGATGTAATAGCCACTTTGGTTTTCCACAAGTGATTTAAGCTGCTGAAAACAACCCAATGCGTCAGATTTATGCTTTAGAAAATAAATCCATGTCTTTCTTAAGAAATCATCAATAAATGTCAGAAAATAAGTATTGCCTCTTATAGATGGAGTTTGCATTGGTCCACAAATGTCTGAATGTACAATTTCCAGTGGATCTTTTTCTTTGTTAGACTTTTCAACCGGAAATGATTCTCTGTGTTGCTTGTCAAATGTGAAACCTTCACATATCCTTTCTGGTTTTTCAATCATTGGAAAACCTTTTCCCATCTCCTTTGTGTGTAGCAGCTTTAGACCTCCAAAGTTCTAGTGTCAAAATATGAAATTCCATAACTAGGAATCATCTTGTACTTCAGATTAGAATGTTTCCTTCATCTCTACACCATTTTCTCCTTTCTTATTACTGCGCACACTATTTTCTTCATTTGAATTGTGCACACTTTCTGTTGTAAATGTAGTGTCTAACTACAAACGTTTTCCTTTACCAATAGCTAGCATTGCATTCTTCTTCTTGGATGGCTTCAATGTCAATGGGAACATTTTGTTACTTGTCATCTGGATTCTTGCAATAAGTTGATTGCTTAGGCATTTATCCATAATCACACAATGATTATCCTCCATGTAGATTTTGTATCATTTCTATAATAGTTGTCATGTGCTCATCAGATTATGCTTCAGACCATAAACATAATATACATTAGACATAAATTTGTGTTCTCCTTGATTAGTTAAGATATTTATACTTCCTTTTCCTAAGACAGTGACTTGGATATTTGTTTCAAGTGTAACCTTGGTTTGGACTAACTCATCCCAACTAGAAACCAATTCTATTTTTCCTGTCACGTGGTTACTACAACCTGAATCTAAATACCATGTCACATGGGCTTTCTTCAGAAACATTGCATTCAACTAGGGATATTATATGAATTAGTTCAACACGTGCCATTGACATAGGATTGGTTTGGTTGTTTGCATTGTTTGATTGATGTTGACTTTGCTTGTTATGATTATACTGTCTCTTTTTGCACTCATATGCATAATGTTCATACTTTTTATAGTAGTGGCACTAAATGTTTGAATTTTCAGTTCTCTAACCACTTGGCTTACTGGTACTCGGGTTTTGACCTCTTCCACAAGCATTTCCAGGACTGCTACTACATCCACCTCTAGCATAACTTCTTCCTATGCTTCTAGAGTTAGATCTCCCCCTTCATCTTCCATGGCTTATAGATGACTGTGCGGAAAATGCATTCTCCAATGACATAGTTGATCTATTCAATCTGTGTTCATGATTAATGAGGGAAGCTTGCAGTTCATCTACATTAAATTGACTCAAGTCTTTGCTCTCTTCTAGAGTCATAACAAGAGTATAAAACTTAGGAGGAAGACTCCTAAGTACCTTCTCAACAAATTTTATTTCTTATATGGTTTCACCATGAGACTTAATCTAATTTATCAGGCCAATGACATGGGTATAAAATGAATCTATTGTATTTAAATCTTTCATTGACATAGTTTCAAAATCTCTTCTAAGAATTTGTAGTTTTGCAGACTTTACTTTGTCCATACATTGATAAGAGATTTGTAATATGCCTCGTGCTTCCTTGAGTTGCTTTGTTGATGCAACTCTTGAGAGTATTCTTTCATGCATGGTTTGATGTATGTAAAACATTGTCTTTCCATCCTTCTTTCTTTGATCTTTCAAGACATCATTCTCAACTTGTGTGAGGGAATTGTATGTTGCATGATCTACTAGTTTCACATAACCATTCTCAACTATCTCCCATACATATTGACCTTGGAATAGTACCTTCATGCTCAAGGACCACATCTCATAATTCTTTCCTGTAGAAGTGGGAGGTTGCATATTTGAGGTAGAAGCCATATTTCTTTTCCAACAGAGTTGCTTCTATGATAAACTTATTTTGATAGAACCTACTTTAATACCAGATCTCGGATCGACATTGTGCACACACTACTCTACGCAACGCAGTTTCAAATATTGTGCACCAAATAGGCTTCGTGACAGATTTCTCAAAACGAACCACGCAGTGCACATACCACACAATTTGTTGCGTTCTGTGAATAAACGCGCTTAATGAAATGATTTATGGATGAAAAACAAATAGTTCTATGCTTAACACATAAACTCAGAAGTATGACAGAAACTTGTCAACACAACAAAATACTTGATATTAATAAATTGGGCACAGAGCGCGAATAAAAAATAAAATAACTAAGATGAGCTTCGACTAAAATTAATTTTGTTGACTTTACAGACTAATTAGAGTAATAATCAATTACCTTCTGAACATGAATGAGACAATGCCACTTCTGTATATGGCAGTCTGTTGAAAAGTAGTTTGAGCCATGTTGAAGTGTTGGAGAGGTGGCTTTCACCATCCTCCATTTTCGTTGGGAAGAGCCTAGTTAGGGGGAAGAAGTTAGTAGCAATAACTCTCACAGTGCCTGGCAGACACCACTGAGGTTAAGACTGGTCATTGCATTTCATTTCGTAGCAGGCTCCACAAGTAGCTCCATTATTGAAAAGCGTCGTGCTCAAAGCTGTAGTGTTCATTCCATAGCCTTGGCTATACAAATTACCGTATCCGCACACACCGTCTGTCAAATTAATTTCACGGTAGATTTGCGTAGCAAAAATATGGTATTAAAATTATTAATCTAAATCTGAAATTGCAAAGTGAACACTTTTGAGTCTATATCTATGCCCACCCAGGCGTCCATTGGACTGGAGTTTTGTCTAACAATGAACTTACTGTTAGAATAAAGCTTACTTTAGTAAGAGATAATTGTTATAACTGTGAGTTTCAACCATTACTGTTGTAACTGTGAGTTTCTAGGTTTACTATTATTAGCTAATCAGATCCACTTAAGTCAATGATCTGCATGCTATATATGTAACCTCCATTTGTTTGTTAAGCAATGAAAAACGTTTTGTGTTGTGTGAATTAATTCTTCCAATTTTATCTTATCGGCCGAGAAGAAAGAGCCGGATGCGGAGGTCGTTTGAGGGATAGCTGTTGAGTTTGTGTGGGCGTCCACGATTTCTAACTATCAGTTGTTCTTACTTGTGATGCTGAAGAGATTGTTGCTCGCTTCCAGCATATGCGTGGAGAGTTTGTTGCGGTGACCGATTTTGCGTGGAGCGTTTGCTATTGAGGATGCCTGATTGTTGTCTCTTTGCTGCGTATTTGGCTTTGAGTGGACCCGGTGAGTATTCTTGCATGCATGGACTTTGTTGCATGAGTTTAATTGTGGATTTGCATGCGTGAGTGGAGTTTAAGCGGATTTGCATGCGTGAGCTTGGAGGTAGTTTGCATGTGTGAGCTCGTGGAGGTAGCTTGGAGGTAGTTTTCATGAGTGAGATCGTGCAGGTAGCGTGGAGGTAGTTTTCATGCATGGACTTTGCTGCGTGGGTTTAATTTCGGATTTGCATGCATGAGTGGAGTTTTTTTTTTTTTTAAATTGTGAGTTTTATTTTGAGTGCAAATCGAGGCAGGAGAGGTCTTGTGATCTCATGCGTGGAGCAAATGAGGTAAAATATATATATTGTTTATATATATTTTTTATTAGGTCTTGGCTTATTCCATGTGGATAAAGTAAATACGTATTATAAATTGAAGTTATAAATCCTTACAGTAAAGTGGGTAAAGAGATTTGGGATGAAGGAAGGTGAAATGGAAGTTAGTTCACATTATGAAGTTGCACTATACTAAGGACAATGCATCAAGCGTGCAATAGATTTCTCCATGAGAAAGTCTGATTACCTCACTAAGGCTGCTGCATTCGGAGAAAATGTGGTCATTAAAGAAAACATTTCAGCGTTTGGTATTTCGGTGTGGATAGATATGAAGGTAGAACCACCATAAACAGTCACTTCCCTACATTTCTACTTATATATGTATGTGAATTGTGTTTAAATTTTGTTTATGTATGTTAGATATATTATATGTGTGTGAGAGGTGTGATTTTTATTTGTAATCAAGTGATGAAGAACCAAATATGTAAATATGTAACAGAGTGACATAATTCAAGCTTGTTGTTCTTCATGTTCTTGGGAGCTATAAGAAACACATGACAGGTTGAAGTTTGTTAAAAACTGAAGATTATTGTTGTACTTCTGTGCTTCAAAGTCAAAAGTTACCTTGTTGTTTTGTAATATGCTATTGTTTAAGTGTTTATGAAAAATAAAACTTGTATCTTGATGCAAGATGGTAGCCCGAGTTTCAAATTTTTAATGTTTTTATTGGAGGTCTTAATGTACAATGTTTTTATTGGAAGTCAACTTGTGTAAAGGAATGTTGAAGACATTCAGTATCCAATCTGTTCTTCTATATACTGACGGATAGCCGAAAGCAAAAATCCGACAGATGAAGGCAAGTTCATAGAATGCATCAATAATTGTCCACTTTTATCATGGAAGCCCCGATGAGCCAAGTTGTCAAATTGTCCAGTATACAAGTGCAAGAAAGATGGTCAGAGGTGTTTTGACTTTAAGTGTGTTAGTGGGTAGCTCGAAGAAGAGGAAGAAGAAAGAGCGGAAGCCGTGTGATTGCAGAGTGAGTTTTAGTGCTGAGGAAGACCAGATCAGATAGACAGATGAAAGTTCTAGTGTCGTAACATTTTGTGTTGTATTGCAATTTGTAAAGTAAGCATTAAGGGAGGGTGTTAGAATAAAGCTTACTTTAGTAAGAGATAATTGTTGTAACTGTGAGTTTCAACCATTACTATTGTAACTGTGAGTTTTTAGGTTTACTATTATTAGCTAATCAGATCCACTTAAGTCAATGATCTGCATGCTATATATGTAACCTCCATTTGTTTGTTAAGCAATGGAAAACGTTTTGTGTTGTGTGAATTAATTCTTCCAATTTTATCTCTTACCCATTGTTCCCGAAGCATCGCTGCCACCATAAAACATAGCATGTGCAGATTGAAAGCCACTATCTAGCACATAAGATGCACCAACTATCCACAAGAAACTGAAACATTGTGGCCATTTTTATAGGCGCTATTTCACAACAAAATAAATGGTCTCTTAAGGATATGTTGAATTGATATCTGACCTCAGAATTCAGTTGAACGGAAATGAGAAATGGTATTGAATCGATATCTGATTAGTGGATGTTCAAATATATAGAATGGGGAGGTGGATGATCTATCAAATTTTCTTCTTTGAAGGGCGGTACCCACAACATCGTGTGGAGATGACGGAGGAGGCGCTTGTGACTTTGAACAGTCTGACCATATTATAACAGGCGCTCATGTAAAGGTCGATGGGTGACGATCAAGTGTATACTTTTGTACTTTCGCTACTTACTCGTGACATTGATATTGAAGCCATATGGTGACGATCAAGTGTATACTTTTGTAATTTCGCTACTTACTCGTGACATTGATATTGAAGCCATATATTCGTTGGCATATGTTAGCTTGAATTTAGGAATTATTTTTATAAATTGTATCCATACACGTCATGAGTAAGTTAGGTACATACATTTGTTTTTTTTTTCCAAAGGGAATCGGGACTGAAGCAAGAATTTTCAAAATGGAGTTCAACTGTATTGATGGCCTTCAATGTTGATCTGTACAACTGGACGAAGAAGAAGCAAAGTGTGGTGCTTACGCATGAGAACGTCGGCCATGTCATAATGGAGAGACATCTATAGATGAGTTGAATCCGGTGAATTTTAAGGGCCTCTGAAATTTTCCAATAAAAGTATGCCAGTAAAAAAAAAAATTCTTGTATTCCATTCACACTAACAAATTCTACTATTTATTTTGATACCACTAATTGAAAACTAATGGACTTGTACTCTTCAAACACGTATTCAAAGGACTATGTAGCATTGGTTATATATGTCCCTTATGAAGGATTATTTTTATTTTGTGCAGAATATATATAATAAAAAGTATCATTTTTGTTAAGATCTGATTGGACAACGGATTGGAGGTCTTATTGCCACCTTCGCTATTCCCAATGTGAAATATGTTGGCATATCAAAAGTATTTAGTCTTTTTGAATCATATATTTTACTATGCATTGGTCGAAGGTGGATTAATGCTAACATTAGTTTGAATATTTCCCTTAGCATTTTGTGCTAGGAAGAATACATTGTCTACCAAATTATTATGTGTGATGTTTCTTTATTGTTGCGTGCTTTGAGAGAACAGGCCTGTCACGCTGCACATTTTCTTAAATGCTTGCATAGTCCTACGCCCTTCGACGGTCCTGATAGTCTTAATTGTTTACCTAACAACTATGTCACTCTTAAATGTTTATAGTATAGATCTGTTGCGACATAGTTTCGTTCATGGTCGACATCGCTACTGGAGTGGTCGATCCTTGTTCGTTGCTTCATTCCATGATTTTGGTTCTTGTTTGATTCAACTTTGCAAAGTTGAGGTCCTGCACTTGCAGTTTGAGCTCTTCATGGTTGTTCATTTTGTTTTTTGTTCTTCAACTTTGCAAGTTGTTGGACCTATTGTTGCAGTTTGCAGTTTTTGGAGCCAAGTTATTCCCATCTTTTGTTGATAGGTAAGTATCACTGTTGTTGTTGTTTTTCAATGGTGGGAGTCCCTGCCTTGAAATTCTGTTGCAGACCATCTTTTTATGTGTTCTTGGTTTATGTTCCTGGAAAGCATGTGTCTTCATATGTGGGTTGTCACGTCCATAGTTTTTCCAAAAATTGCAATGCAGAGGACTTTACAAAAAGTAGTTGGGAGCTATCAGAAGAGGGAACCATCAGGTGGGGTGTAGACACAGGGTATGCTTTTATTCTGTGGGTCGGAAAACTGCGTCTACATGTTCTCTTTCTGTTGAGTAAAGTTATGGTTTTATTTATTTGCAATCTTTCTCCTATTTGGTTCAGTTTCCAGTGTTGATCTGTTTTCTTCTCATCTGCTATGGGGACTAGGGGGGATTCGATTTGAGAAGAATAAGGTTGAAAGATACATATGATGATTGGTACCCTATTTTGCTTTCCTTTTTTATTTTTCTACTTCTTATATTTTTCCCTGCTTTTCTCTGTTTTCATAGAAACTGAAAGTATGTAGAAAATAGCTTGAAAATGACAGTTGAAGAAATGAAAGAAGTAATAGATGTTGAGTCGTATGAAATAGACACACAATCCATTATATATGACAACATTGACGTGGTTTTTCATAGCAATGGGCTTTTCAGATTGGATGCATTCTCGTATACTGTTGGGGATTGCCTTTTTGATACTTTCCAGGTTCTATTGCATTTCCGCTATTCGTCGACCAAGTTGCGCAATGGATTGATAGATTATTTATTGACCTGTTTTAAAAATGGCGACATTGAGGCTTTGTAGTCGTATGAGTACGAGTTGGAATCTGATTTTCTTCGGCACTTGCATGGAATACATGACGTCGCTATGTATTTTTCAAGGATGTAGTTGTTTTCATCTCCAGTTCTGCCTGCACATGAGAGGGAACTTTGGGGAGATACATTTTGTATATCGTGGTTGTCTAATTGGATAAATATATCAGTTGGCATATGGTCATTGACAAGAAAAACAAGATATCTACTATTCAACAAAACTGCATCTGACAATCCATATTGCATCTTGTTCCATGATGCCAATGCCCTCAATGGCCATTATGAACCACTATTGTACAGAAAAATTTCCATATGCAATATAGAAGGTCCTTGTATTTACTTGTTTGTTATTTGCAAATACCTTCAATCACAATGGAAATGGATTTTGCATGGCATAGATTGCCATGGTTTACAGCTAGGAACAAATGTTGTCTTTAGCTGTGGAGATAGCCTGTTCAATGCAATTTGTTGTTTGGTGTCAGCAGGGTTCGATGTTCAGTCACTACAGCTTTACACTGTACAGTCCTTTTGCAATGTGATTATAGGCGACAGTCAACAGGATTTTAGGTGCTTGCATTAGCACCTTTTCCCATTTCTCGTAGAAAATATGTCGGCATTTGGAATTTGGCAGGAATACCTTGTGAACATGGCGCTTCCATATGAAAAAGGGAATATGGAGGGTTGCAGATTCTGTTTGAAATGGTTGTCTATGATATTCAGGGTGAATATCTAGGTGTGGTCACCCTTTCCAGATGGCACTGTCCATTCCTGGGTTACTAATTCAAATTATGATCGAACAATTGACATCCTCTTGCTGAAAATAGATACAACACATATCCATTATGAACCTTTGCTTGGACATATCGGTAGTTCAGGGTTGACTGTCCATGCCACCCAAACGACATCGAATATACAGAGGGGTGGAATGATTTTTAGTGAAAATGAAACTCCTCCCGGTTGCGATATGGGAAGACAGGGCTTGAACAAAAAAAACATGCATAAAATTCATGACAGTTGTGATGAGTCCATAGAGGGCTTAAACAAAAAACGTAGAGTAAATTATCACAATTTGAAAAAAATTATTTGTCAAATTCGTCTAACTTGTGATAAGGCCATAGAGGTCTTGAACAAAAAATGTAAACTAATTTCTCAGAAGTTGGGTGAGAGTGAAATTCATCCCATTTTCCACCAGCTCATCCTTTCCTTGGGAAAGAAACGTAGAGTAAGTTACGACAACTTGAAAAAGGTCATGCACGAGAGAAAAAAATAAACTCACACATCACAATGCAAAGAAATTTGTTCGTGCAGAACATAACATAAACATATGTGATTCCATATCCTAGAATGGTCATGCAACTGTTCCAGTTTGTGGTCTACAAGCAACACCATGCAGTAGTAGCAATGAAAACCAGGAAACAGTTTCTACCCATACTTCCCTACGAAAGAAAAATGCAAGACAAACCTACATGAAACAAATGAAAGACACTCCTTCCATTGCATGTGCAATTTGTGAACAATTGAATTTTTCAAAAAAAAGTAAGTCTTTCTCGCCTGATTTGCAAGAAGAATACCTCCACTTGACAACGCACGATAAACCATTTTCCAATGGGAAAATTTGTCTTTCATGCAAATGATCGCTTGAAAATGGAAAACTGCCACAGTTTGCAACCCCTAATCGAATAAGATGTAATACACCACTAACATATGTAAGTGTACTTACGGAACTTGAGGAGAGACTTGTGTCTCTGTGAATTGCATTTGCTCAAATCATACATTGGAGCTATAAACGACCCCAAATGGGCTTAACAGGATCAATTATTAATGTGCCTATTCAACTAGATGTTGTGCAAAAAACGTTGTCACGATTCATTAACAATACAATTACAATTGTCGTGGCTCTGAAAAGATGCTTGCAATACAAAAATGCCTATCAGACAGGAAAAGTGTGTGTGCATGTTGTTATGAAAGCATTAAAGGAATTATGTTCCAGGGCCCTACACAAAGCATAGAACATTTGTATAAATGACAACTGGAACAGTGTTCTCATAGAAGAACATGGCAACTCTACAGACACTCTCAAAAATCCTAGTGATTTTTATACAAGTGATGAATCGAAGAATGAAACACCTGCTGAAACATTAGTGCATGGATTCACTGGTTCACAGTGCATTCGTGACTTGCAAGACAAAATTGTCGAAATTGCACTTGCCAAGGGGCAGCGTCCACTTGGAATATTCAAGGAAAAATTCGTTGAGGAAATGAACTTTCCAACACTCTTCTATGGAGATCCATGTGGCACTACATTACAGAATGATTCAGTTATCATAAAATTTTCCGATGGGAGCTGCTACATTCAAGTAGTTACTTCTCCTATCACATAACAAATTTGTTTTTCAAAACAATGCACATAATAATAGAGCAATTTTTTTCATTCATGTGGGTCCGAATAAGAAAAGGCCAGTTACAAGGAAGAAAGTCGTTGGCCAAGGATGTGAAGTACAAAGTAAACCTAGAAAAAATTCTGAAATCTGATATTGGATACACAACTTTCAAAAACATCTGCACCTCTCCTAACTATTTGCAGCAAAACAAAAAAAATATTTTTGCAATGATTCGGCAATTGGGCCCACCAACATTTTACGTCACATTTACAAGTGCATAGAATTGATGGGATCCATTGGTGGTTGTCGTCTCTGACCTGCATAGGAACATGAAACGTAAAAAAGAAACTGATACATTGGAAAATAACGACATTGACTACCTCATAAGAAAAGACCTGGTGACATGTACTTGCTACTATAGACAGAATAAATTCTTTGAGACAATTGATATGCCACGATGAAACACTTTTCGGAAAAATATCGGACTACTGTTTTGTGACTGAATTCCAGAATAGGGGAAATGAACATGACCACACACTGTTGTGGATAGAGGGTGCACACATCTATGGAGTTGATAACAATTCAGAGATCGAACAATTTGTGGATAAATACATAACATGCAACACATATCATTTGGATCCAGAACTTGCGAAAGTCTATAAACATTACCATACAAGAAGTTGTAGAAAATGAAAAAACTCGCATTGTAGATACAACTTTCTCGTGTCGCCAATGAGAGCTACAAGAATCATAGAGCTAGTTAGTTTAAAGAAAAATTTTGTTGTTGAGAAATCTAAATCCTTGTTTGCATTTCTATAACAAGGAGGATTTGATGAAATGATGAGCTTTGATGCCTTCTTGACACAGGTAAATCTATCAGAAGATGAGTGCATCCAAGCCATACAATGTACGCTTGGGAAACTAACACTTTTCCTTAAACAAAACTCTCCCATATTTGGAACAACAATTTCTCCAAGGACATGTCAGTTATGTGGAAAGAAAATACAAATGCGCAGTACGTGCTGAATGCATATGTTGCAACATCGTATTGTACCTCGTATATGATGAAGATTGACAAATCTATGACAAGTGCATTCAGAAAAATACGCAAAGAACATGAAAGAACTCATATTGATGTCATACAAATGATACACACACTTGGAAATGCATTGCTTAATCTTCAACAAATTTCTGCTCAACAATCATTTCACATTGCACTTTCCTTGCCCCTCACTTGTAGTTCAAAGAAATGTGTCTTCATAAACACATCTCCACTTGAAAAACACACATTTGTGCTTAAACCACCGGTTTTGCTACAACAAGAGCCTAACAATTTAGAGGACATGGTATGTCGCTCTATTATTGATTATTACGTACAACGTACATCTCCTATTAGGAATATTTCCTTAGCAGAATTCATATCACATTACAAAAAAAATGGTGCACCCATATCAAAAAGAAAAAAACTCTCTATGATACGGTTTGTCAAATACAATAAACATTGTGACTATGAAAACTATTGTAAAGAAAAAACTATTGTTGTACGTTCCGTTTGCTGAAAACGAAGACACATTGATACATAACTTCTCTACATGGGAGGTTGCGTATGTTGCGTCTGAGAATATAGTGCACATCAATGAAGCTAGATTTACCTACAATGTTAATCCAACATGGGGTGATATAGAAGCTTCACTTAATGACCTAGAAAACCCTGGCGATCATGATGAGACATTTAGAAACCCAAAAACAACCACAACTCCTTCCAAGTCCTATGACTTACAAGCGGATTTGCCTCGTCCTCCAGTGGATGGAAGTGAAAAATGTATCAATCTTGGTTTTCAAGTTAAAAAACATCCTTTCCTAATTGAAAATAATGAATACCATAGAATAATACATCTGTTCAATCGCGAACAACAAACAATTCTAAAGGAAATTGCTCTTAAAAAACGCTTGAACATGAACAGTCATGTGCACGTGTTCCTTACAGGCGGAGCAGGAACATGCAAGACATTCACAACGAAAGCATTGTTTCAAATGCTTATACAAATCTATGATTCAAACAATTCCTCTGATCCTATGAAACCAAATGGCCTAATAGTTTCATACATAGGAAAAGCTGCATAGAATGTTGGTGGAACAATAGTCCACTCTGCACTTTTAATTCCTTTTAACAAGTCACAATTTCTTCCACTTAGCAAGGAAGTGTTTGATACATTATCTAAGCTTTATGAGGAACTCCAACTTGTCTTTATAGATGAAGCATCTTTGATTGGCAATATGTTCTTGTATTCCATTGACAGTTGACTAAGAAGCATAAAACAGGTGTAAACGAAAAACTTTGGAAACATTGACATGATATTTTGTGGGGATCTTTACCAGGCACAACCCATCCAATATTCTTTGATATTTGAACAACTTACCGTTAACATGGAAAAAATTACCCATGACTTCTGGAGAGACAATATTAAATGCTTTGAGTTGCATACTACAATGCGTTAGATAGTTGAAACATTCATTGCAATTCTAAATAGAATGCGCACAAACAACCAAACATATGATGACTTGACCTATATCAATTTGAAGTGCTTATAGGCTGCACCAACAGATCCAATGTTTCCTTGCTTGTTCTACAGAAATAAGGATGTTGCAAAACATAATAGCCACATGCTGTCACACATGCTTGGCGATGATATCATCATCAATTTGATTGACCTGGAAGAAGACAACAATGGAAATGTGCCACATCATGAACATTTAGTCACTTTGCCTTTGCAACTTGTCCTCAAATTAGAAATGTTGGTTGAAATATATGCCTACAACTATGATTCACAGGATGGCTTGGTGAATGATTCATATGGAATACTGAAAGGCTATACAAAGATAGAAAAAGTGGATGTTCTTTGGATTAAGTTCCATGAACCGCATATAGGCAAGCGACAAGCAAGCAAGATGTCTTATCTATATAATTCAAACACTGGAAGCGATTGGACACCTATTTTGCGAATATCGAAGACAGTATAGACATCAACAAAGACAGGTCCACTGAAGATTCGAAAACAATTTTCGATTAAACTCGCATGTGCACATAAAGTCCTCAGATCACAATGACTAACACTTGATAATGTTGCATTTCAGCCTGTCGAAATTCGCATACATGGACTTGTATACATAGAACTACCCCATGTCAGAAGCATAGACTCCTTGTATTTACTAAGTCCTCCCACAAAAGATAACTTCAAAGTGAAACAGGAAGTTGATATTGAAATGGAACAACACAAGACCACCGCAAAATGGCAACTGCATTATGATTACCAATCCATACAAACAAATTCATCTGTAGCAATTCTCTCGCTTAACAGATGCAGCTTAAATGCACATGTGGATGATATACTCAATGACTATGATATAATGCAATCCGATATTATGTTCTTGTAGGAAACACACATGGCATTATGCATGCAGAATGAACAATTCCCAAATCAAAATTGCATATCAAGTTACATTACACATGGGGTGATGATACTGGTGAAAACACATGTACCAATTTTGAACCATATACATATCAAAGAAAAAAATGTTGAACTGGTGATTGCAAATTTTTTTTCCCATGAAACAGAAGTTGCAATACTGAATCTATATGCTTCTCCCCATGCAACATTATCCAACATAGTGCATGTTATTTCCAATGCATTGGGTCATTTCCATCTAAACGAACCCATTGTACTTGTAGGAGACTTCAATATTGACATGCTACAAAATATTGGAAAAACAAAAGAATTGGAAAACTACATGTGCAAACACAGTCTCCGCTTTCTTTTGAAAAACATGGGCCATCTTCAAAACGCACTTATTGACCATGGCTGGTCCAATGTGCCCATTCCTCAATACAATATGTTTGTCTTAGACACATATTGGTCTGATCACGATACAATTGATATTTCACTTGAATTATGACATATACATCAAACTTATTGTAGCCTCATATTTCTATGTTTCAAAGCATATATGTATCCCTGATTTCTACACATATCATTCTGGTGAGCATACAAACCATGTTCTACTTGAATTATAAATTATACATTGTGCAAAAAAAATAGAAGGTGCATCCTCCCAAAAACTATTTGTGACTCTATTCATCTTATTCTATTTTTTCTTTTGTATATGTACATAGTAGTTGTCTTTTTCTTAACATCTAAACTTATGTTCATATCCCTTTTGCGTTGTACTTTTGTTGATAGAAACAGACAGGAAAACTAGACGATGCAAAGAACTCCTACCTAGAGATGTAGACAAATCCATGCAAAGGTGCATTCTTTTTCTTCCCGTGTTCCATAGTAAACTGTTTTTCATTTACTTTCTTTGTATTTGTCAAACTTGTTTCCAGCTATGTTTTTTTTTTTTTTTCTACCTAGAGGATGCTACCATGCACATTCGCCATCCAGTGGAAATGAAATGTTGAGCCAGCCATCCCTCAAGTCCACTTGTCAATTTGTATATCTCCCAATGATGAGTGTTATTTGCAAGACACGAAACATTAGAGGCATAATGTACAGCTCACAAGTGCGCGAACCAAATAAGTGCCTAACTATGGAATAAGGGATCTGTGCATATTTGGTATGTAGTACTCATTTCTAGGTGCCCACCAACCCTTGAGTCTGTCAATTTGTATATCGCGGAAATTAGTAGAAGTAGAATGTTTAGCCGGCCAGCTCCCAAACCCGCTTTTCAATTGACAAATGTTGATTCGGCCATCCTGCAAATCCGCTTCTCAATTTATTATCATAGGCTATTTGTAAGGCACCGAACAATAGAGGCCCATTTTTAACCCTGCAAGTTCGCTTGTCAATTTGTATATCATGGAACTATATGTGCTATTTGTAGAACACATAACAATAGAGGCCTATTTTTTTACCCCTCCCGCCCGACAACCCGCAAGTATGGAATGTGATATCGGTATATGGTATATAAAATCTCATGTCCATACTTTATAAAGGTACATATTTAGTTTTTCCTTGTTTCTACACACACTGATCTGGTAACCACAGAGTTGGTGTTGCACATGAATTATGGAATATGCACTGGAAGTCAGACGGAGCTCTTTGCTTTGCTTAGGCAATTTTGAGCCCGCCATCCCGAGAACCCAATTTTTATATGGCATAAATGGACCCAATGTAGAGTCCACAAGTCCATGGTCCAAATAAGTGCCTAAGTATAGAATAAGGGATCTGTGCATATTTGGTATGTATTACTCGTTTCTGGGAGCCCACAAGCCCTGGAGTAGAATGTTGATCTAGCCAGCCCGCAAATCCACTTGTCAATTTATTATCATAAGATATTTGTAAGGCATTGAACAACAGAGCCCTATTTTTGACCCTGCCAGCCCGAGAACCCGCAATCCAAAAACTGTGGATGGTCTATAAAATGTCAGCCACCTCGCAAGTCTTCTTGTCTATTTGTATATCGCATAACTGTGTGTGCTATTTGTAGAACACTGAAAAATAGAGGCATTTTTTTAGCCCACACACCCGAGAACCCCCGATCTCGAATGTGGCCAAGTATGGAATGCCATATCCATACATGTTCTATAAAATCGCATGTCCATACTTTATGAAGGTACATTTTTAGTTTTGCCTCCTTTCTACACATACTGATCTGGTAACCACAGAGTTGGTGTTTCACATGGATTATGAAATATGCAGTGGGAGTCGAACCCACCCCTTTGGTTTGCTTAGCTGAACAATTCGGACTCATGCAGTTTCAACATTGGACACTCAATAGTTTCACCATTCAATTTTAGACTTGGCCATTCCTTCCTTGATTTCTCTTCCCCGTGCCCATCACCTTCGCACGTGTGCATAATAACAAATAGTGTTTATATATGTGTGTGTGTGTGTGTGTGTGTGTCTTCTTTCTAAATCTTTAATGCTAGCAGGTCATTGTGAAGGCACCATCTAAGTTGTCATTGATGCACGCAAATCTTGACAAGTTCTGCCATCAATGCAATTTTTGAAAAGGATTTTCTTATTCCTTTCCACTCTTAATTTCAAATTCCATGGAATGTCATTCACATGCCACTAGCTTGCTTCCTTCACGAAACCTCCAATCTCTTCCCAGTCTTAATTTCAATTACCATGGAATGTCATTTGCATGCCACCAGCTTGGTTCGTTCACGAAACCTCCAATCCTTAAATGTTCATAGCCGTAACCGCCACCTTCGAACTTCTAAGTATGCAATAATTAAGCTTTACTTATAACAGGTCACCATACAACACGCATAGATATTTTCATTAATGAGGATATTTTCCATTCGCATGCATTGAAGCAATGTTTCTGAGAGGTTATATTGTCCCCTCCATTTCTTCATTTCAAGCAACATTTGGAGAAAACCAACGTTTCCATAAACTACTGGTAGCAGATCCACAACAGTTCTATAGAGATACAACAAACATATTCCTCACGAGCTTCCCATGCAGAAGAAGGGAAAAAGAATTGTAGGGGAGGCGAAGCAGCTGAAAATTTACAGCGAAAACATGGATCTTGACGTTGATCTAGAAAGCATATTCTGCAACCTTGATCAACCTGAAGACGCAATTCAACATGCCTGCTCAATGGACATGGTTGATACCGAAATTTTTGACAAGGATGAATCCTTCGTATTCCAGAGTTTTTTTTTTTAAACCAAATCAAAAAAATTAATCATTAAACAAAGAGACGTAGAAAATAAGAAAAGAAAACATCATTCAGAACTTGACCTTGGATTGCAGGCGTCCAAAATCTTTCAACTTCACATGGAAACCGGAGATGCTCTTCATGATTCCATTGGAGTCATTGAAGCCAAAAATGCCAGACTAAAGATCACAATTAAGGAGTTAGAGGAAACTTTATTTCCTATGCCATTGCTTGGCAGTTCTTTGGAAATAGCCATGCCTATGACTATGTGCACCCCTGCAACAAATCTAAAAGGATCCTCCATCTTCCTCGCATCCAGTAGAGGATATGTGGAGAAAAATATTAACGAAAGAATGGAACTGATTACTAAGGCCTGGGAAACATCACAGAATATGGATTACCTAGGGAGCAGGGCACATAACGTGCTCCTACTTCTGCAGACGGATTTAAAAAATGAACAAACTTTCTATGTGCACACGATCATCCCTTTTTCCTTTCATGTCAACAACATGCCAGAGAGGAGAATAAGACAACATGATCTCTCGTCCAATAAATAGATCACTCAATTAGAAGCATGTTGGAAAGAGAAAGTGAAGAACCTCTATCTCATCGTCCAATCATGTGAGCAAGCAATATCAAAGAAAAAAACATTATTCACAAAGCTCACCAAAATAGACTTAGCAGGAAAGACAAACGGCTTCTAGGACCCCAGTTTAATCCTCAACTCACTAGCGTTAACCAAGCAAGCTTTCGATAAACAAGTTGATAATTTGAAGGCCTTGTCTTTAGATATTTTTTACAGGATTCTTGAATATCATAAAGAAGAGGTGGACAACTGGCTAGTCCAGTATTCAACACATAATGGAGAGATTCATGAAGCTCTATGTAAACTTTCAATTGATCTAAGCGAATTAGAAAATGAAGTTTTTCAGCATTAAAATCGACAATGACATCAACGTCGCCCCCTTGAGATGCTATATTGAAGAGAACTTGAAGTGGGTCATCGAGGAAATCCAAGAGGGAAATGCATAAATCCTCTGTTTATCAATCCAGATATTCAAGCAGGTTGCCCACAAAAACCAACAGGGAAAGGCATGACCAAGAAAACACCAAAATTACTTATACGTACCATCCTTGTAAGTGTATAGTGATAGTCCTTTCTTTATTCCAAGTTTTCTGAGTAGAAATCTATAGAAAAAAATTGATCTTCCCATTTCTACTTTTCAACTATTACATTCTATTGTGTCTGACTTCTTTCCATAGTTCTATTTCTTGTACATATTTATGTTATGGTCATAGGAGCCCCAATCCCAGTCTATATGGCAAACACATTTACATTTCCAGGGATATGTAACAAACTATTATTTGTTTTCATATATTCCAAATAAAACTATTCTTTTGTCTCCTTATATATTTATGTGTTCCTGGGTTTTTATCTTCAACTATGTTGAATGTGAATTCATTCTGTTTATTTTATCTCAATTCTCTTTTTTTCCTATGCATATTTTCTCCAGGAATATGTAACACATTTCATTATTTTTTATATAAATTTCATAAAATTGTGTTCATTACTTTTTTTGTACTTAAACATATAGAGAATATGTCATTTCTTGCATCTTTACCACCTGTCCTTCATAATTTTTCCACAAAGGCCCTTCAAATTAAAATATTCCACAGGTTTGCTTGTCAATTTGTATATCACGGAACCATGGGTGCTCTTTGTAGGCCATGGAATAACAGACGCCCAATTTTCAGCCCGCCAACTAGACAACCCGCATTCCAAAAACTGCCTAAGTATGGAATCAGGGCTCCGTGCAAGTATGGAATCAGGGCTCCATGCATGCTCTATAAAATGTCATCCCCATTCTTTTATAAAAGTACATATTTTGTATGTATAAAACTAAATATCTACCTTAAAAAATTGTGTATTTTCTATGTATAATTTATGCTCTCCAGGAACCTATAATTTGATACATTTCAATTTATTGTATCCATGACCCCTATTTCAAAGAAAACTAATTAGAGAATGCTATTTATTTGTTCCTTTTGTCCACCACCCTATGTAACAGACATTGGTACTATATTTTGTGTGCTTTTGTCCACCACCATATGTAAAACCTATGTAAAGAAAACTAATTCGCGAATGCTAAAATTTTGGGACATGACCCCTTCAAATTCAAATAGTTCACAGGTTCCATTGTCAATTTTTATATCACGAAACTCTCGGTGTTATTTGTAGGACATGGAACAACATAACCCCAATTTTAAGGTCCCCAACTCGAGAACCGGCAATCCAAAAACTGGCTAAGTATGGAATGAGGGTTCCATCCATGCTTTGATTCGGGAATGCTAGTTTTTTTTCTGCTCTTATGTGTTCCTAGATTTTTATCTTCAGCTATGTTGAATGTGAAGAGATTTTGTTTATTTGATATCAATTCTCTTTTTTCTTATGCATATTTTCTCATGCCTGGTCATTTTCAAAATTAAGTATGACATAAATCACTCACTCAAATTTGAGATATCATATTTCACACACACACACACACACACACACATATATGTATGTTTCTTTAAATTTCCAGGAATATGTAACATGTTTTATTATTTTTTTATATAAATGTCATAAAATTGTATTCACTACTTTGTTTCTAATCAAACGTATAGAGAGTATGTCATTTCTTCCATGTTTACCACATGTCCTTCATACTATTTTCCACAAAGGTCCTTAAAATTAAAATAGTATGCAAGCCCGCTTCTCAATTTGTATATCACGTAACTATGGCTGCTCTTTGTAGGCCATGGAACAATAGAGGCCCAATTTCCAGCCCAACAACCCGCGATCTAAAAACGGCTTAAGTATGGAATTAGGCCTCCATGCAAGTATGAAATTAGGAATCCATCCTTGCTCTATAAAATCTCATCCCCATAATTTTTTAAAGTAGATATTTTCTATGTATAGTTTATGGTCTCCACAAACCTCTAATTTCATAAATTTCAATTTTTTGTGTCAAGGAGCCCCTATTTTAAAGAAAGTTGATTCAAGAATGTTATTTATTTGGTCATTTTCTTGACCTCCCTATGTAACAGACATAGGTACTATATTTTTTTTCCTTTTCTCCACCAACATATGTAAAACCTATGTAAAGAAAACTAATTTGCGAATGCTAAATGTTTTGGACATGAGCCCCTTAAAATTCAAATAGTCCGCAAGTCCGATTATCAATTTGTATATCGCGGAACTGCTGGTGCTATTTGTAGGACACGGAACAACAAAAACCCAATTTTCAAGTCCCCACCCCGTGAACCCGCAATCCAAAAACTGGCTAAGTCAAGAACCCACTCTTTTAAAGAAAACTAATTCTGGAATGTTATTTTTTTCATACTTTTATCCACCAACCTATGTAATAGAGGTCAGTACTATTTTTTTGTTTTTTTGTCCATAGGCATATGTAAAAAGGAAAACTAATTCGGGAATGCTAAACATGTTTTAATTAATTATTATTTTGTTGATAGAAAGATAAGTTATTGAGTTTATTATTTCAATTTCGTTATTCAACACGAGCCCCTTCAAATTCAAATAGTCATCCAACTTGATTGTCAATTTGTATATCGCGGAACTCTAGGTGCTATTTGTAGGCCACGGATTAATAAAAGCCCAATTTTCAGCCCGCCAGACTGACAACCCGTGATCCAAAATTTGAAATAGTCCAAAAAAAAACTTGTCAATTTGTATATCACGTAACTATGGCTGCTTTTTGTAGACCATGGAATAATAGAGGCCCAATTTCCAGCCCGACAACCCGCGATCCAAAAATGACTTAAGTATGGAATTAGGCCTCCATGCAAGTATGGAATGAGGAATCCATCCTTGCTCTATAAAATCTCATCCCCATAATTTTTTATAGTAGATATTTTCTATGTATATTTTATGGTCTCCACGAACCTCTAATTTCATAAATTTCAAATTTTTGTGTCAAGGAGCCCCTGTTTTAAAGAAAGTTGATTCAAGAATGTTATTTATTTGGTCATTTTCTTGACCTCCCTATGTAACAGACATAGGTACTATATTTTTTTTCCTTTTCTCCACCAGCATATGTAAAACCTATGTAAAAAAAACTAATTTGCAAATGCTAAATGTTTTGGACATGAGCCCCTTAAAATTCAAATAGTCCACAAGTCTGATTATCAATTTGTATATCGCGGAACTGCCCGTGCTATTTGTAGGACACGGAACAACAAAAACCCAATTTTCAAGTCCCCACCCCGTGAACCCGCAATCCAAAAACTGGCTAAGTCAAGAACCAACTCCTTTAAAGAAAACTAATTTTGGAATGCTATTTTTTTCATACTTTTGTCCACCAACCTATGTAATAGAGGTCAGTACTATTTTTTTTGTTTTTTTTTTCCATAGGCATATGTAAAAAGGAAAACTAATTCGGGAATGCTAAACATGTTTTAATTAATTATTATTTTGTTGATAGAAAGATAAGTTATTGAGTTTATTATTTCAATTTCGTTATTCAACACGAGCCCCTTCAAATTAAAATAGTCATCCAACTTGATTGTCAATTTGTATATCGCGGAACTCTAGGTGCTATTTGTAGGCCACGGATTAATAAAAGCCCAATTTTCAGCCTGCCAGACTGATAACCCGTGATCCAAAAATTGAAATAGTCCGCAAAACAACTTGTCAATTTGTATATCGCAAAACTCTCGTTGTTATTTGTAGCCCACAGAACAACAGAAGCCCAATTTTCAACCCACAACCTCGACATTTTTCAGCTCTATATATCTACTTAATCAAATTACATATTTGATTTTTATAGGCCACGGAACAACAGAAGCCCAATTTTCAGCCCGACAGCCCGAGAACCCGCGATCCAAAAATTCAAATAGTCCACAAGACCGCTTGTCAATTTTTATATCGCAGAACTCTCGGTGCTATTTGTAGTCCACGGAACAACAAAAGCCTAGTTTTTTGCCTGCCAACCCGACAACCCCGATGCTCTATATATCTACTTAATCAAATTACATATTTTGTATCTATAATTTATGTTGATGCTAGTTTTTTTGTAACATACGCATGCCCTTAAATTTGAAATAGTCCACAACTCCAATTGTCAATTTGTATGTCGCGGAACACTGGGTGTTATTTGCAGGGCACAAAATAACAAAGTCTGATTTTCAGCCCGCCAGCCTGATAACCCATGATCTAAAAAAATGCCAAGTATGGAATCTCTAAATAGTCGGCAAGACCGCTTGTCAATTTGTATATCACGAAACTCTCGGTGCTATTTGTAGTCCATGGAACAACATAAGCCCAATTTTCATCCCAGCACCCCGACAACCCGGAATGAAGCTTCTGTGCATGCTCTATATATATACGTAGTCAAATTACATATTTGATATGTATAATTTCTCATATCCACGAACCTATAATTTCATATATATCAATTTATTCTATCGAGGAGCCATTTTTTTAAAGAAAACTACTTCGGTATCGCTATTTGTTTTATGCTTTTGTCCACGAACCTATGTTAGAGACGTTGGCTCTTAAATCTCAAATAGTCCACTAGTCCAATTGTCAATTTGTATGTAGCGGAACTCTGGGTGCTATTTGTAGCACACGGAACAACACAAGCCCAATTTTCTGCCTGCCAGCCCAACAACCCCCATGCTCTATATATCTACTTAATCAAACTACATATTTGGTATCTATAATTTATATTGATGCTAGTTTTTTTGTAACATACATATGCCCTTAAATTTTAAATAGTCCACAACTCCAATTGTCAATTTCTATGTCGCGGAAATCTGGGTACTATTTGTAGGGCACGGAACAATAGATTCTGATTTTTCAGTGCGCCAACCGATAACCCACGATCCAAAAAACTGCCAAATATGGAATCTCTTTCCCATACTTTATAAAAGTACATATTTCGTATCTATAAAACTAAATATCTACTTTATAAAATTATAAATTTCATATGTATAATTTATGATGTCCATGAACCTATAATATGATAAATTTCAATTCATTTTGTATCCACTAGTCCTTGTTTTAAAGAAAACTAATTTGTGAATGATAATTCTTTTTTGTTTCCATGTACTTCAACTTCCTGCCCACCTGTCTGTACTCAGTCGCATTTATTCCGATTAAAACCCGGCAAGGACTACGCTAGCATGCAACACTTGTTTCCACAAGAAATGGTACCCATTGTAATGTGTAGATATTTCTTAGACTTAATCTGGTATAGATATAGAGTAGATTACACATGCAGCACACATTCAAAAACAAAATGGCCACATTTGTATTCTATGATGGGGCCATCTACACATGGTATTCTAGATTCAACAAATTTTGTGATGAAGGTGAACGAACTATGCATTAGAGGTGATGATATTTATCTTTAGTATATGCATGCGCTATGTATCCATTGGCTACTTATTCATACTTTTCACGCATGCACTAGCATCAATTCATATATATTAGCTATTAAAATAAAATGATCAATGCTTGATGCATAGTGGATGTAGTAAAAGGTGAAATTCTATGATTGTGATTTAACATTCATTCATATTTCTTACCATTCATTTCAAATTTTAGTTATATTTTACTAAAGAGAAATCTAATTATATATATTAGGATTTAGGATTTTGTAACCTACCCAAAATTTAATTTAATTTAATTTAATCGATTTGATAACATGTAGGGTTTATTAATATGGGTAGGTGGGGAAATGTTTTAATATATTTTGACGTTCCTAGGACTCTTCTCGGGAGCGTAGGAAGAAAGTGGGGAAAGAGGGGCATGAAAGGGACATTGGCAGAAGAAAATGGGGTTGGATGATTTTGGAGGAGGAGGAGGAGGAGGGAACGAACAAAAGAAAGAATTAACATAAAGAACTGAGTTTGAATAGGGTTTTGAGAACCTTAATCTTGGAAGGATTTCTAGTGGATTCTAGAGAGGGTAATGGTCATTGTTATGGTTGTTAGAGATACATGTAAGGAGGGATAGGAAACCTAGGTTTCCTGGAGCTAGTAGCTAGATACCCTACTAGTTTGATATGAGGAAGAATCCCAATTTGGGAAACACTTGATCAATCCAGTAAATCACTAGGGAGCTAAGCAACCACGATACCACTACATGGATGGACTGCTATATCGAACAATCTTGTAGGTATTTTACTAATTCTTCATTGATTAAATTAATTAAGTTGTTTAAATTTAAGTAATGCATTTATCCTTCAATTGAATGTGTTGTAGATGAAATTTTAGATTTTAAATTTATGTTGTTAGTAAGGAAAGCTAAATATTTTCTCAGTACATTGATCTGTATATACAAAAATCTAAATTAACTAAACAAAATTTAATTAATGGGTTAGTTTTTGAATTAATAACACATCAATGTTTACAAGGGGTGTTGATTTTGATTCCATAACAGGTGAAATCTTGGTTACACCTTCATGAATATCACATCGGTGACAACCACATGGAAACTATATAAATCTTTCCATAAAAACTAGTGGGGGAATTTTATTGGAGAAACATATGTAATCTAGTAAATGTCTGAACTGTTGTGGTGGACTACTTTCACAATTTAAGGTTCATGTAGGACATTGATGGATTCATACCCTTGGCATTTGAATTGATGAACATTAGAAGAAAGAAGAAGCAAGAAATGAATTGATTCAACGCCTAGTTGAAAATGTTTTAGCACTTGGTATTCTCTAGAAATTATTATAAAAAAATATTTTCCATGAAGGAAATGTTTTTAGCTCCCATAGAAGTGGTTTCTGGATGAGCGAGTCAGAGAGAAATTCCTAAGCATAGCTTTTTTAATATAATGGAGGCTTTCAAGCTTGCCCAATTTATTTAATAAATAAAGAATATATGTCGTTGTGGTATTTCTACATGTTTTCAATTGAAATGCAAAATTGTGTGGTTATTTATGCTTAGTAGTTTATTATTGTGGTGTATTTATTCTTGTTTTCAATTGGACTCTAGATTGCGATGGTTGTTTATTTACTACATGAATTGAATTTCCGTACAACAATTGCATAGAAATTCCACTATGTTTGTGTTATTGCAAAGGGTCACGGCCTTGTTGCATTATCTTAGCACAATCCTATGAGGCATGGTCCTTTCAAACGCTCCCTTAACTTCTAACCTATAAATTGAATTAACGTGGCTTACCGTGTGTATTATAACCATGGATACTTTGGTTTCAATAGATAATGATGTTATAAATGTAGAAGAATTTGTTGAATAGGTTCTTAATATCGAGTTGCGTGTCTATATTATCCAAGATAAAATATGTGCTAAGTTTGAAAGATGAAACAATCAGCATAATGACTAGCATAACTTCAAATTTAGAGATTAAGAGTAGTTGCATCTAAAAGGATTGATTCAAAGGACTCCACTAGAAACTTCAACCTTATCTTATTAGCCCCCATGCAATCACCAAACAAGTTGGAGAGAAGGTATTTAAGGTAGATATTCTATGTTACTTCAGATTTCATCTTATCTTAAATATAGAACTATAATTTTCAACCTTAAAACTTATCTTTATTTAGGTATTATGCTATGAAAACATAGTTATTAAGTAACAACAATTTATATTTCATAATACTAGTTATTAGAAACGAACTTCAGCCAATGTACTTTCGAAAGGATCATCATTATATGCTCTTTTGTCTAGCCAATTCTTTATTTTTATTTTTTAGCTAGCATGTTTGTTACATGTGGGACTAGCCAATTGTCTAAGAAATCTTGACACAGGTGCATCTTAGACGTCAAAATCACCCGGGGATCGCACCTCACTAGCCCTTAACATCGATGGATATTTTTGGGTGTCTCATCTCGATTATCATGAGTTTCAAACATCGGCCACCTTGTAGAATGAAACCCTTGAAATCCAATTGAAATAGCGATATTTGACTGTAAAGTTGGAGGACATGGGGGTGGAATTCAATCCACTTATGTGTGCATGGGTCACGAGACTATTTTTAATATAATCTCTTTACGTGAAAACCTCATTTAAATTGAACCTTTCCCAATGGTGAAAAACTCCTCTCTTTAAACCATTGAATCCAACCCCTTTAGAAATCTAGCCAATTTAGTACCATGCAATTGACTCAAAATTATGCTTTGGGTTAACTTGTGCATCATTTTGATATACACATAAATGTAGCATAGCCTGAGGGTTTTTACTTTCATTTCCATGTATTCTTTTAGGATATATAATTTTATAATAATGATTATGAAACATAGAATTAGTGGATATTATTAACAATTGCAAAAAACAGAGTTTGTGCAAGTTTAGATACCTTTGGGGCATCGAGATACATTTTGTAATAATCTATAGATGTCGTGCTTCACTACCTAAGTAGTATTAAAGGTAAATATTTACTAATAAAAAAAAAAAATAGATCACAAGCTATTCAAAAGAGGAACTTTAAAACAAATTATTGCCACATTTGGTAAGAAGAGCCTCAACAATGTAAAAAAAAGTTCACTAAGTTGAATCCGATAAATAAAGATTTAATTAGTACAAATTAAAATAATCTAT